>CM055345.1:11407181-11530814 GCA_029228605.1 Salix koriyanagi | reverse complement strand
ATTTTTGATGAGATTTTGTGGAAAACATAATAATATGAAGTTGAAGATCGTCACCATTGGTCATTGGCCATTGGCCAATCATTGTTTTAAAATTTCTTAAATGATAAGGACTAATTAGTTATTATTATAATATAAGGATTCATTACTTCATATTAACAAACTATAAGGACTGTAATATAATTGTAAGAGCCTCTAAACTTTGGGTGCTTTCTTTATGTTGTCTCAAACTCGCTACTGCGATCAATACTTGTCCTCACAGAGTTTTAACCCGATCGAGTCACACCTCAACACTCTGAGTTGCAACTCATTCCGATCTCCTCTCAGGCACCACTTTCTCAACCCAATTACCACCAAGCTTTGCGCTTTAGGGTTCCAATTTGAGCTTTTTGGACTGATTAGGGTTTAATCCGATACTGGACAGAGATGGTGTTGAGGTTTAATGTAGGGGGGAAAGTAGTGGATAGAGTAGATTTGATAAGGAAGAAAAAATGGCCATGGAGATTAGATGTTTTGCCATTTGCAGTTTTGTATGCGATTTGGATGGTTACGATTGTGCCGAGCATTGACATTGTTGATGCTTTAATTGTTCTTGGTGGTCTCGTTTCGATTCATGTTCTGACTTTGCTTTTCACTGCTTGGTCTATTGATTTCAAGTGCTTTGTTCAGTATAGTAAGGTAATATAGCTGTTTTTGTGTGTTTGGTTTTGGATTTTTGGGGCTTTGTTTAGGGTTTGTTTTATGATTTGAGGGTTCTGTGTTTAGGTCAATGATATTTATGCTGCGGATTCATGTAAAGTTACGCCGGCGAAGTTTTCTGGTTCTAAAGAAGTTGTGCCATTGCATATTCGTCAACAAGTAAGTTTTCTTTTTCTTAAGTGGAAATGATTTTTTTTCTCTTTGTTGGTAGGTTGGATTGATAATTGGATGTTTTTAGTTGCTCAAGGATAGTAATGGATTCATTTTGCAGATTGTTTTTTCGGGGAAGTGAAAAATGATGTCAACTATAGAATGATAGAAAAATTGTATGCTCATGCTGTTGATGGTATGTGAGCTGCTAGGGAAATGGAGTTTGTTGTAAGTGGATTGGATGAGAGTTGGATGATTTTTGAGGTGGTGAGGATGAAGGTTGGATGTAAGCTAAAAATGGATTCACTTCACGATTTGTTTTCTTAGGGGAGTTAAGGATATAATTGAATGTAATGCATGTGCTGGTATGGTGGAATATTTTTCATTTCATATATTTTGAATGGGAACAAATGCTTAAATAGCAAAAAACCATTTTCTGAAATTTCATGGTGAGGATGGGTCATCTGGCTGGAGTTTTTATTGATGGGATCTTGTGATTTTTCTGAACTTAGGTAGTGGAGGGTTTGTCTACATGATTGGTCAACATTGTGTCTCAAATTTGAATTAAAACAGGACAAGTTTCCTAATCAAAAAGTTGAAACTAATAAACTTCTGCTAACCTTTGTATGTCATGTTTAAAAATTCCACCATCATCACTGTGCATATATGCTTGTTTCTAATATGTTATATGACCTCTTTAAAAAGTATTGCATGATTTTTAAAAAATGAGCTTTGCAATGGATGGTTGACCTAGATTCAACTACAAAAGTTACAATTTACAACTGGTGATCCTGTGGAAATTTGTAATTGATTGTTGTTGCTGCTAGAGTTGTAGGGCAAAACCACAAGTATGAGAGGATATAAATTAAAGAAAAAAAGAAACAAAACTACTAACACTAATAGATCCAAGGAATCACTCCTGGAATAAGAACCGAAACATCACACTGGGTTTGAAGGAATCACACTCCCCTGATGAGGAAATCATCACACTCTCAAAGTAAAAGGCAGCACTTTTTTTCATAATATTCTGGTCATATTCCATTGAAATACCAGAAGCATATTTATATCGGTTTGAGTTACTGCTAATCATTTGGATTCCCATTTAGTAAACCATAAGGATTCCTATGTAAGAAACATAAACAAGCCACTTATTTAAAGACTAAGAAAACAAATAAAGCAGGAAAATAAAAAGTCTGACCTTGCCACTAAATTTCCTGTGGTCAGGAAATTATAGATTTGCCCTTGACCATACTACCTAGAAACAGCATCTGTTAAAATAGCTTGAAAAACTTAAAACCAACTTGCATAACCAATACGTCTAAGCTTTCAACTCGCTGAATTTAAGCTTTGCTGAATATCTCCTCTTGTCCCTTGCTTAAATATGAACCCAAAGTCAAATCTAAATCCGTAGGCAGCATCAGGATTTAAGAGTAATTTTATTAATTACCTAAGATATACCTAAGATTAATCAATACTGAGGTTTTTAGTATATATGGTTATAACTTGGCTTTATCACCTACTCTATGTTTTTCCCTGAAAATATCCTGTACTTTCATGCATAGGTGGCAGCTTCCTCAACTCCAGGAGATGTGGAAGAATACTACTTTGATTTCAGAAAGCAGTGTTTCATTTATTCTAAGGAGAATGGGACATTTCGCAAGCTTCCTTACCCTACCAAGGAAACATTTGGCTACTATCTTAAGAGCACTGGCCATGGCTCTGAGGCTAAGGTAGCTGCTGCTGTTGAGAAATGGGGACGGAATGTGTGAGTTTTTCTATCTTTCTGCTTCATTCATTTGTATATTCAATATTTGTGATCTACAAAATTAAGGATATCAGAGTGTATCAATCTTGTCATGGGAAACGGTCTCCCAAGTGTCCTTCCATTTCATTGTTAACTGGTTGTTTCTTTTTGTGTTGTCAATTTGTTTCTTGCTTCATTTGTCTCTGTACCAGTTCCTTTGATCCTGCTATTTTTCTGGATATTCATTTCTAATAACCCTGCAGTATTAATGGCAATAAATGGACAACGGGACTAACTTTTGGTTGATACTTGTTAAGGATAGCAAAACCAAATTAACTTTAGTGGGATTTTATTATTTGGAGTGACAATATTAGATTGTAGGTTCTATCAACTTCTGATAAAACTTCTTTTCTTTCTTTTTTTCACATTCTCATGTAAAACTACTACATAAAATGCATTTAATTTAATCCCTTGTATATGGAACTTAATTGTTGGACTTTTGATGTCTTGAATGGTTTGTCGATTAGATTTTCTATGTATTAAATAAGGATTCAGCATTAGCTCTTTCTTGTCCCTGGATTGATGTCATGAATGTTTCATTGTGCCTGAACATTTGAAACATTTTTTTATCTGTTTTTGTTATTTTGTCCCACTTCTTAATTGGGATTGTTTATTATTTTATAGATTTGAATATCCGCAACCAACATTCCAAAAATTATTGAAAGAGCAGTGCATGGAGCCCTTTTTTGTATTTCAGGTTTTGTCCTTAATCCTAATTCCTTTTCTCTATTATCAGGCTTGTTTTATTTTTTATGTTTTACCCTTTTTATCTTCTCATTCTGACATTCTCCTTTGTCTTTTGCAATGTGTACCGGTATAGGTATTCTGTGTGGGGCTTTGGTGCTTGGATGAATATTGGTACTACAGCTTGTTCACCCTATTTATGCTGTTTATGTTCGAGTCAACAATGGCAAAGAGTAGGTTGAAGACTCTAAGCGAGCTAAGACGTGTTAGAGTGGACACCCAGATTGTAACGGTGCATCGATGTGGGAAGTATGTATTTTTTTATGTGATTTTAATGGTTTTGTATATTATAATTATGGTAGATATGTGGAATCATGCCATCCACATGATTTTAGGTGGGTGAAACTCTCTGGAACTGATCTTTTACCTGGAGATGTTGTCTCCATTGGACGCTCCTCTGGTCAGAATGGGGAAGACAAGTCTGTACCAGCTGACATGCTTCTATTGGCTGGAAGTGCCATTGTGAATGAAGCCATTCTCACAGGCGAGTCTACTCCCCAATGGAAGGTAGTTCTCTTTTCTGTTTCTAATTAATCTTGTTTAAGAGCTTTTAAAATCGGATTATCTGACACTGGATTTGACATGTGGGTGAGGATCTGGATGAAGGTTTTATGTTTGGGTTGTTGGGCTTTGACAAATACGCTATTTTATTGTTACAAGCTCTTCTTAAAAAAAAGTGACTGGCCATTTGTGAGATTTGTGTTCATTTAGTAATGCTTGTGATTACAATGTTCTAATATGAAGCCTAAATTTTTTCATATAAAATTGGTTATTGTCATTGAATAATATTTTGTTTGCAGCTTTTTTAGACTGACATGATGCTCTTTTATGCTTTGTCTCTAACAAAAGGATAAAGAAAAGTCTTTGTTATGCTACCAATTATCGCCCAGGCTGCTGGGTTTTTATATTTGGTTTTATTTAAATCCCTTGCTTCTTAGAACTTTTAGTAGCGGAATTTTTTTCTTTTTTAGGTTTCAATTATGGGTAGGGGAACTGAGGAGAAGTTATCAGCCAAACGCGATAAGAACCATGTTTTATTTGGTGGGACTAAAATATTGCAGCATACTCCAGATAAGGTTGGTTGTGTTAATTAGCAAGATTGCTTATTGTATTCTTGAGCACTTCTTTTCTGTCCTTTTTTTAGTGTATTTACTGTTTCAACTGATACCCTTAATTCTTCATGGACTTAGACCTTTCACCTAAGGGCTCCTGATGGCGGCTGTCTAGCTGTTGTTCTACGAACTGGGTTTGAAACAAGTCAAGGGAAACTGATGAGGACCATTTTGTTTTCCACAGAAAGGGTACTTAAATTTAATTCTCAGTTGAATAACATTTGCTGAAAACTTTCTTGAAACGTTTTGATTCTGCTCCTTCATTTAATAATCTTTTATTATACTTGCTGAAGGTTACTGCCAACAGTTGGGAAAGTGGTTTGTTCATACTATTTCTACTTGTGTTTGCAATCATTGCTGCTGGCTATGTACTTAGAAAGGCAAGTGATTTTTTTTTTTGAGGTACTACAAGCATACTGTACAAGTTGCCCTATGATAATGGGATTTCCTTAATGCAGGGATTAGAGGATCCCACAAGGAGCAAGTACAAGCTTTTCCTAAGTTGTTCACTTATCATAACATCTGTGATCCCACCTGAGCTGCCGATGGAATTATCAATAGCAGTTAATACATCGCTTATTGCTTTGGCTCGGCGTGGAATATTTTGTACTGAACCTTTTCGCATCCCATTTGCTGGAAAGGTAAGTTAACTCAGTCAGATGGTCATCCTTTCTTTCTTTCACTTGCAAGCCCTTCAAATGCTACTTTTCTCATTAAATCAGCAACGTTTACTTTTCTGGAATGAATTGGTTGCCTTTGCCTGTTTTAGTTGGGTTGCTATTCCTTCTTTTGCTTTCAAGATATGATAAATGTTTTTAGAGTTGGTGTCTTAACAAGAGACTGCAGCCTATTAAAAAAACTGAACATGTGCCTATAAATATCAACTCATAGACTTGTACAGTACCTGTTATGACATTTACACTTTTGTCTTGTTTGTATGTTGAAGCTGTTTCCATAATGGTGATCAGGGGCATGGTGAATGCTAGTGTTTATGCTCCTATATTTTATCTTATTAAGCGCTATCATCATTTCTGTCTGCAGGTTGATATATGTTGTTTTGATAAAACTGGAACACTCACATCAGATGACATGGTATGCTTCTCACACAATGTGATGTTATGCACATCAGTTTGTTGATATTAAACTGCTTATTCAAATTGCTTTCTTCCTGTTGGTTTGCAGGAGTTCTGTGGAGTTGTTGGGCACACAGAGAGTACAGATTTAGAAACTGATATGACCAAAGTGCCTGTCTGTACAGCTGAAATTTTGGCCTCTTGTCACGCATTGGTGTTTGTGGACAACAAGCTGGTATGAATACATAATTTTTGGCATGTTCCTAGAATCCCTGAAGTTTTGGTTATGAGCCACTTTCCATCAGTACATCTTTACATTTTTTTCCTTGGATGAAAGAAATTTAGTTGAAATGCATAAGATTACAGCATATAAACAAACTTACGGTATAGTTGAATAACCTTATGTACCCCTGCCCCAAATATACTCTGCCAGCTGATAGAGAGAAAAAATGCCTCTATCAATGTATGGATGCAAAAACTAGGTTTATTTTAATACACCCTAGACTTTGTTGTTAATAAGGTTTCATTTTCTTATAATCAGAATCTGAGCTGGCTCTGCTGTGGAATTCCTTTAGTCATCTGATAAATAATGAACTTGGGTTGGCTTTTTTTTGCCTCTAGGAGTATAAGGCTTGCATGAAATTAACACTCATAAAAGGTGTTTGCTTTCATTTTTTCCAAAGGAAATCTAAGTTTGAATGAGATTTGAATCATCCTCTTCTTGATCCTCTTTTGATTGTCACAACCAGTAACTGGACTCAGAATCAACTTTGAAGATCTCTATATAGATACCTTCTGGCTCCTCACCTTTTCGAGAATCAATTAGAAACCAAGGAGGGAGTTCGAGCAGATTTATTATTTCACATTTCCATACTAATTCTGGATTTTTAAATGGATGTAAAATGTAAAAAGAAAAAAAAGGAGGGTATGGTCAGTCATCATTGCTAGGCTTAGTTACACAGCCCTGTAAGAAGTTCAGTGCATTGGGTTATTAGGTTGGTATCCTCTGTCTTCTTATCATTTTGTTTTATTAGCCTCCAGGCCTTTCCTCATGTAATACAGTTTGAGATGTTTCTGCAGAACACATCTTTGAGAGATTGAAACATGAAACGATACTGCTTGGAATTAGTCTCATTGAGGTGTTTGGAAATTAGCAGCTAGATTTTTACTGAAAGCACCACATAATTCGGTGCTCTTCTCTTTTTCTCCCACTAGAACAGCCAAATTGCATGCTATTCATTGTCCTTGAGGCATCCTAAAGTGCTCTGCTTGTAATGTTTTTCAGTTAGCATGAGCAACTGTTTTCTGATATAACCATTTTTGTGACATGGGCTAAAATCCTCTCAATATGTTTATTATCCCTTGATAATATTCTTTAACACTTCCATAATTGCCTTGCAGGTTGGTGATCCACTTGAGAAGGCTGCACTGAAGGGAATAGACTGGATTTACAAATCTGATGAAAAGGCCATGCCTAAGAAGTAAGTTGTGGAAAGTGCTCTATTGATTGATTTGTATGTATTTAATGTCCTTCTCTTGTCTGCTTAATCTCTGACTATAATACATTTTGGTTGAGATCTTTTGTGGTTCTGACCTGTTAAAAAAGCTCTATATTCTATTGCTATTATAAGAAAATGAATTGAAGGGAAACAAGTCACAGAAAAAAAGAAGAAAGAAAGAAATGAACTTAATTGCAGGAGATGATGTGTTTTCACTATAGATTGAGTTCATTTTCATGTTTTGCTTTTTGTTTGGAACATTCTAAATTTTCGAATTATGGTCCAAACAATCATTCAACTATTAAGTTTCAAACTTGTTTTCAATTCTCATATAAACGGACAAACTATCATGTCTATTGGGATTCCTCAGATGAGCAAGTCTGAAAGAACTAGCTGGTAGTTAGTGGGGAAGACAGATTGTTTCATGACAGATCTTTTTTCTAGTAAACTCTGGATCATAATCCAATGAGTCAGTGTACCAGGCTACCATCCACTCTAAAAGGTCTATAAGGAGGGAGGTTTCCATGTGTTAGATATATAGGTTTATTTATTTTTCGGAGTGCATGAAATTTGCATTTTTCCTCCGAAACATTATATTTTTTACAAGTAATAAATGTTTTGTAAATGCGATATGGAGGTAAACCATGTGGACATGCAGTATGTAACAGATATACTAATGAGGACATGAAATGGAGAAAATGAAAGGACACTGAAAACAGATCAAACCACATTCCAAATCATTCTTATGCTTGAGGGTTTTTTTCATTATCAAGTTCATTGCAATTATTTACCATTCTTATTAATTGCAGAGGAGGTGGTAATGCTGTTCAGATTGTCCAGAGACACCACTTTGCATCCCATTTGAAACGAATGGCAGTCATCGTTCGCATACAGGAGGAATTCTTGGTATTCGTGAAGGTCAGTTGGTTGCTTGTGGTTTTTGTATGAGTTGATGTGCTTGAGCGAATATGACTAGCAATGTGCAGATTTAGGTTTATTGACCTGTTTGTTTGTGCAAATGAGTCTGCAAATATTTATTTTGTTTTGATTTATTTCAATCACTCAGTTGGACTACAATCTTTTTTAATTTTTTTTCTCAATGGAGCGAAGCTAAACTATATATGGTCCTAAGCTTCAACTGCCACATGATGACAAACATATTGCAAATTCTTTGCCATCCCAACATTCTTATTTGTTGCTTGACTAGTGATCATTTTTTTTATTTCCTTGTCTTGCAAATACAATAATATGAGAAATACAGTAGCTAATCTTATAGCAGGCTTTATCTTACTGTCCTTAAGATAATATATTGATGTTTTTGGGTGTTATAGGGTGCTCCTGAAACAATCCAGGATAGACTTCTTGCTTTGCCACCATCATATGTTGATACATATAAAAAATACACACGTCAAGGGTCTCGGGTTCTGGCCCTTGCTTTCAAGAACCTTCCGGACATGACAGTAAGTTTCTGATACGTTTTACTTTCTTCTCTCCTTGATAGTTGCTTTAGTAGTGAGTATCTTCCATTTTGATTTGGCTGTTTTATGTACTTGATACCTGGTTTTTTGACCTACCCAGGAAAAGTGTTGTTAGAACCTAAACCTTCTCTTCATGAAAGACATTATTATGTATTGCAGCATGCACATCTAAAATGATTACTGGATTCCCATTGTTATTGTTTTTGTTATTCATAATGCTAGATGTTGAGGGTACATTGAATCTTAACTGGTAAATACAATTATGGGTTAAAAGTGTACTATCGTTCATGTGAAATTATCACATCTATTTCCACTCTTGTTTGTCTTCTT
Organism: Salix koriyanagi; assembly: GCA_029228605.1. NCBI lineage: Eukaryota > Viridiplantae > Streptophyta > Magnoliopsida > Malpighiales > Salicaceae > Salix > Salix koriyanagi. The sequence goes on along the minus strand of CM055345.1, from coordinate 11,521,928 downwards.
TGGAAGGTCATATTGAGTTCCATGGCTTGTGCATTCCTAGAAATTTTAGGAATGTGAAATTTACATATTTGTTGTCTTCTTTTTAGTCCTTTCTTCTCTTTATTGCATCAATTTAATTTTTTATAATGTCAATTTTGAAATTTTTGCTTTTACCCTGGTAAATTCAAGCAGCAAACTGTCCAAGGTAGTTAAAATGATTGTCATTTTTAGATTAATAGTTACTGTACTGAGTTGTAGTCTAGTGTGAAATGCACATCACCTATTTGTTCCTGTGATGAGGCATGGGGCTTGCTTTATGTGGATTTTCTCATTATATAAAAATTGTTTAATATGTATGTACCTGTGCTTATGTTGTTATATCCTATCTTGTTTTATTTTTTCTTCTTTTTTCTTTATCATGAAGGTTAGTGAAGCTAGAAGCTTGGATAGAGATGTAGTGGAGACTGGTCTTACATTTGCTGGCTTTGCTGTAAGCAACAACACCTATTCTCTTGCAGTAGTTATATCATGCCCCCCCCCCAGCCCAAGACCACAAAACATAGCTCTTGTTTAATTATTCACTTGTTAGTAGTTACATTCTGTACTGTTGTCATCTTACATGCTGGTAATAACAGGTATTTAACTGCCCTATAAGAGCGGATTCAGCTGCTGTTTTGTCTGAATTAAAGAATTCGTCTCATGACTTGGTAAGTGGCAACTTTTTAGTGTTTTTAGTTGGCTGGATATAAACTTGATAGGAACAAATTATTTATTCATACATGTTAGTTCATTGTTGCTTAATGCAGTATAATATACCTTTACAAATTGTTTTGTTAAGATTATTAATCTTAATATTTTGTTATTATTAAGAGATTTTATGTTCTGTATGAATAATTACAGTATTAAGTTGCAGTTTAGTGTGAAAAGCATGTCATTCATTTGTTCTTGTGATGAGACATGGGTCTTACTTTGTCTAGATTTTCATGTATGCTTAAGTTGCTTTTAACCTATCTTTTTGTTAGATATTGAACTTCTTTCTAGTGGATTCAAGAAGCATCCCTTGTGGGTTGAAGGGATGCCTAGTGGATTAAGCACAATATTTCAGTACTCGATAAATGGAAATTGAGTATCTGCAATTTTGAAACATTCCTTATTTGGTTGAAAAATAACGCTCTCATGATGTTGTTCTCTTTTGTCAGGTGATGATCACTGGTGACCAAGCTTTGACAGCTTGCCATGTTGCTAGCCAAGTGCATATCATAACAAAACCAGCATTAATTCTTTATCCATCAAAGAGTGGACAAGGATATGAGTGGATATCGCCTGATGAAGTGGAGAAAATTAGTTACGGGTAAAGTTTTTATCTCTGGAAAAAGGCGGGAGGGGGGGTTGTTCTCTATTTTGATGCTTTATGCTAAATACTGATAGCCTGCATGCTCTCTCTATCAATTGTAATTTTTATTCTTTAGTCTGAGAAAAACAAAATGCAATTAATTTCAGTGACAAAGAGGCTGAAGAATTGTCAGAGACCCATGATCTCTGTGTTGGAGGTGACTGCTTTGAAATGTTGCAACAGAGCTCTGCTGTTGTAGGAGTCATCCCTTATGTCAAGGTTTTTGCAAGAGTTGCTCCAGAGCAAAAGGAACTTATCTTGACCACTTTTAAAACAGTTGGGAGGATCACTCTGATGTGTGGGGATGGAACTAATGATGTTGGCGCTCTAAAGCAGGTTAGTACACCACTTTCATTTTCTAAGTAAACAATCTCTGCAATTTTATCATTCACATTCTTTGGTTTTGAAGTTTGATGACAACAAATGCATACACATTCACCATTTATTTTTGCACGAATAAGTTTAGTAAAACACCTTTAATTCTTACTGATCATATTCTTGGATGGTCATCCTTGTAGTCCATGAAACTGATGGGTGAAACTCTTGACTTAGAATTGATGCTTGTAGCAGGTAGAGGCTGTTAGTTCAACCAGGGTTCATCCTTTTTCCTTCTTAATTACTATTTTAATTTCTGGACCAATTGAACTTAATTATTTCAGCTCAGATAGGATGGACCTCCTTTATGGATGCATACACAATTGGCAAGCTAAAAAAATAAGTTTGGCATCTAAAACTCGTTGAGTCTTTATAAGTTAACAGCAATAAAGCATTTAGCTGTTTCACAGTACCAAAACAAGGAGCTGCAGACGAAATGTCAATATTTGATATGTTTTTTTCAGGCCCACGTAGGAGTTGCATTGTTGAATGCAGTGCCTCCAACACAAAGTGGAAACACTTCATCAGAAACACCTAAAGATGGAGCTCTCAAGCTTTCAAAGTCAAAAAAAGCAAAGACCGAAGCTAGTAGTGTAAATGGAGAAAGCTCTTCTAGAGGTAAAGCTGTATCAAGATCAGATTCTGCTAGCCAATCAGCTGGTAACCGCCATCAGACAGCTGCAGAAATGCAACGACAGAGGTTGAAGAAGCTAATGGAAGAGATGAACGAGGAGGGTGATGGTCGCTCAGCCCCCATTGTCAAGCTTGGAGATGCCTCAATGGCCTCCCCCTTCACAGCAAAGCATGCATCGGTTGCCCCCACAACAGACATAATTCGTCAGGGTCGAAGCACTTTAGTGACTACCCTCCAGATGTTTAAAATTCTTGGTCTTAACTGCCTTGCTACAGCATATGTGTTGAGCGTCATGTACCTGGATGGTGTCAAGCTTGGTGATGTGCAGGCCACAATCAGTGGTGTCTTCACTGCTGCCTTTTTCCTTTTCATCTCCCAAGCACGGCCGCTTCCCACACTTTCAGCTGAAAGACCCCACCCTAATATTTTCTGCTTCTACGTCTTCCTTTCTCTCATGGGACAGTTTGCAATCCACCTGTTGTTCTTGATGTCATCTGTGAAAAGTGCTGAGAAATACATGCCTGACGAATGCATCGAACCTGACTCTGATTTTCATCCGAATCTGGTCAACACTGTTTCGTACATGGTGAGCATGATGCTTCAGCTAGCCACTTTTGCTGTGAACTACATCGGTCATCCTTTCAACCAGAGCATCACAGAAAGCAAACCGTTCCTCTATGCCCTCCTGGCTGCTTCAGGTTTCTTCACAGTGATCACCTCTGATCTATTCAGGGGGCTTGAATGACTGGTTGAAATTGGTGCCCTTGCCACCAGAATTGAGGAACAAGCTTTTGATTTGGGCTGTTCTCATGTTTGTGAGCTGCTATACATGGGAGAGACTGCTGAAATGGGCTTTCCCTGGTAAGATTCCAGCTTGGAAGAAACATCATCAACGGTTGGCTGCAGCCAATGTCGAGAAGAAGAAAAATGTCTGAGCCTCGAACCAGTATACAAGTCACTGGATTTAAAGAACAGTATGGATAGGAGAATCAAGATGATATAGATTCATCTTTGCCTTGATATGTGACATACATATCCCATTAATTTTGATTACATGGTGGGGATTTTTCTGATGATGACCCAGTTTTACCATGGAGGAGGATGAACTTTTTTTCCTTTTAAGAAAAATACGATGAAGGGTAAGGTGCCATGAAATAGCAGGTGAGAGAGTATGTGCACTCGTACTTTCTTAACTTCAAACTATGTTTGCTTTCTTACAACAATTTGGTTGATATAGAGACTGCTGCTTTAATTCTGTTTTCTCTCTTCAAACATTTTATACATCGTGTATTTCCTTGAACACATTTGCAATTGTAAAAACATTTTTTTTTTATTAGTAAATCTTATTCTCTAGAAAGCATATTTTATGGGTTCAGTGAGTCAATAAAATCTTGGTTGTTCCAGACTCGTACAAGAGATTTATGTCCTAACTTGAATTCGAGACCTGATAAACATGTCACGACTCTTGATAACAGTAAAAACATTCTACATTATAGGTTACCAAAACAACATTTTTAATGAGCGTGTGAGGCTAAGCTGTTGGTTAAAACCCATCAAATTAATATATTTTAATCAGAATAATCTAAATTGGCTACTGTAATCGAAAGTAGAACAATGAATTAATTCTTGAGAAGAAGAAGCCACGTAAGAACTTACAGATTTCTCCACCCCACATCAAAACCTCTCTCTTCCACAGGCTACTGCAAATCCGTACTTCAATGTCATCGATGGACAGGAGCACCACACCAGGACACTCTGCTGCCTACTGAGCTTGCTTTTCCTGCCACTAATGTTAAAAAAGATTACCCGAAAAGGAAAACGAAGTGATGACAAAGTAAAAGTTGACTGTAATTCTAAATAAAATGAACCACTGGTTCTTAATCCGGTCTGCCGGTTCAATTTAACCTCTGTTATGTTAACTTCTATGGAGAAAGTGTAGTATTTTTGGCTAAACTATTATTTAGTCCCTAATGTTTTAGAAAAATAATCAATTGATCCATTTGGTTTTAAGAAAATCCATGCATGTTTGTTTTATCCTCTTATAACTTAGTCCACGAAATATCATCTCCATCTACAGTCTACACTTTGCTTGATAGCAGCCATGGAAAGAACTGAGGAGGACCACAAAAACCTAACTTGCCATAATAATTGTTGAGGAGCACAGCAGTTTTGCAGTCACTCTCAAATTAAATTTCAATCTCAACGATCACTTCTTTAAACATTTCTTAGTCCCTATGGTTTAGCAAAATAACCAATTAGCATCTTTTGTTTTAAAAATTCCAATTTTAGTCCCCTACATTGTTCATGCTCAACGATCACTTCTTTAAACATTTCTTAATTGCACTTACCCTTAATTTCACTTAAAATTAACAAAAAGCACCCCGTTTGGGAACTAAGAAATATTATTTATTTTTTGTTTAAAATAATCATAATTTTTTAAAATATATTATTTAATAAATTTTTAAATAAAAAATAACTATCAAACAAACTCAAAATTAAAATGGTATTGAGAAGGACTACTCAAAAGTAATTAAATTAAATTAAATTACATCAAAGTTATTGAACTCTACTTGATTCATAATTTAGTTTACGATCTAGAATATAGGTAAGATTCATAATTTAATTTACCTCTAATCATATTTTTAATTATTTTTTAGCTCGTCCGAATTAAATTATAAATTTAACTTCCTAGGTCTACCCGAGTTATTAAAGATACTAAAATATGATTTTTAAAACTACCAGGACTAACTTGGAAGCTCATTAAAATTTATTTTATTGCTTAAGAGGCCAAAAATAATCCACTCAGATTTGTTTTGGGGGGTAGAGGAGGAGAAACTGGCGGTTGGTTTAGCTAGGGTTTTAGTACTATCTTATTATTTCTATATTTATTTTTCTTGAAAAAATATTTTTCCTTAAAGCTACAGTGTCGAACCTAACTCAAACAAACAAACACCTTCCAGACTCTCTTCGAAATCTCCACAGACCCAGCAACCAGACATCAAATTCTCAACAAGACACTAAGGTGAGCAAATTATAACTGTTTCTTTCTTTGATCCTTTTATTTTATCCGATAGTATTTTTCCTTTCTACAATGTATTGTTGAATGTTTAAGGAAGAAACCCTTTAATTTTTGAGGTAAAACCCTAAATCCTGATTTTGTTTTTTGGCTGCTTCGGGTTTTGGTTTCTGAGACGGCGTGATGGGGATAAGGGCATAGGGGATTTCTGTGGGCTTGGTTGTGAGGAAAAAGAGGAAAGTAGAGGGGAATGGGTGTGGTGATCATGATTCCCTCCCGTTTAAGAAATAAACTAGTAAATGCAGGTTTTTTAGTTTTTTTGAAGGGGGGTTTGTTGGTAGGGTGCGAATCATGATGCTTATGGAAGTATGTGAATGATTTTAAAAATGCAGATGACAAGGTGTTTTGGAAAGCTGTTTTATTACTTTGCACTGGTTGAGAATTTGGAGTCTTAGTTTGATGTGTTAAGTGATGGTTTTAGTTTGCGCTGTTTGAGAACTTGAAGGAATCATAGTTTGATGTGTTAAGTGATGGTTTTTAGTTTGCGCTGTTTGAGAACTTGAAGGAATCATAGTTTCTTAACACATCAAACTATGATTCCTTCAAGTTCTCAAACAGCGCAAACTAAAACCATCACTTAACACATCAAACTAAGACTCCTCTTTCCAAAACACCTTGCCATCATATCAGTTTGGAAGAAAACCGTGTTGTCGAAAGAATGTGGACACTGAAATGTTTTTGAATGTAATTAGTACTGTGTTTATTGTTTGTTTTTCTTTCCTTGCTCAATTTATACTTACAAAGTGTAACATATTTTAATGTTTTGATTTCTGCTTTCCTGATGGCTTCTGCATGGTGGGTGTTGTTGAAAGAATGTGGACACCAAAATGTTTTGAATGCAATTAGTACTGTGTTTATTGTTCGTTTTTCATTCCTTGCTCCTCATTGCATACTAACAAAGTGTAACATATTTTAATGTTTTGATTGCTTCTTTTCTGTTTGTTTTGTTTGGCGTGTGTTTACCATGTATATGACATATGATTGAACCTGATGGCTTCTGCATGTACTGATGCATGGTGGGTGCTGCTTTATATACTGTAAGAACCAGTGTAATCATGTTAGTTTTCAAAGTTTTTTGATGGGGGGGCATCATGTGCTTCTATATGAAGAGTGGTTGATTTTTTTATATAACAGTTTTTTTCGTGGTTGTATTTTCATTCATTGAGAGGGGGGCAAGGGGGTAAAAGTGCCTATACTGTATTTTTTGCTTGTGTTTTGTAGGTAGTTTGAAGGGAAGTTTGAACTATCACGGGTGCTTTTTGGACTATGGGATCGTGTGCTTTTTGATGTCGCAGACTTACAAAGGTAGTGGAAATTAAAAACCCTGTTCTGCTAGACAATGGGACCATGCGCATGGAGTTAGTTTTTTTTTGAGGTTTTCTTTGTATTTCATTTTCTGCAGGTGCTTCAGAATCGCCTGAAAGTTGTGGCAGTGGAGAACAAAGTACGAAGAAAGGGGCATGTTTGTTTGAGATAAAACGCACTGGAATGGTACAATGGGGAATCAGCAGGCATGCTGAGTTCATTGACAACAATCCATATCCAGGGGAAAATAACCCTCAACTTCCATCTCCTGCTATCAAACATGGACAGACGAACCCTCAACTTCCATCTGCCATCGCCGGGCATGGGAAGAACCCTCAATTTCTGGCTGCCATTGTCAAAGAAGAAGTAAAAGATGATGAAGCTAGGACAGCTGAGTCTCTTGTGTTGCCAGAAGCTAAGAAGAGGAAGCATCATGCCCTTCAGGAACCCAGAGAAGCACAGGCTGTAAGATGCTCTAAAGCAGAGCAAACTAGTCTTGTTTATAAGTGTAAGCAAATAAAGCATGAGAATTCCATATCAGTAAAAAAGAAGAATGTCATGGATAGATGGTCAGTAGACAGGTACATAGTAAACCATTATTCTTTTTCTTCCTATCAGTTGGGTTGACATGTCATATGGCGTGTTTCAAAGTGAATGATGTTTTCTGTTTTGAAGGTACTATCAGGCAGAGAAAAGTATGTTGGAGGTCATGAAGGCAGAGGGGGCAGTGTTTGAGAAACCCATTTCCCGGTCAGCACTGCGAATGATAGCTCGTAAACACATTGGGGACACTGGACTCTTAGACCACCTACTGAAGCAGATTGATGGTAAGGTGGCACCAGGTGGCACCGAGCGGTTTTGTCGGTGCTATAACACTCAAGGGAAAATAGAGTATTGGCTGGAGAGTGCTGACCTGGCTAAAATTAAGCAGGAGGCTGGAGTACCTGATCCAAACTATGTTCCCTCATCCGGGTTGAGGCCTGGTAGTGACGTGTCACTGGATTCTGTTTCTGCTGAAGAATTGACTCTGCTTAGGGAGGAAGTAGCAAAAATGATGAAGTAAATAAAGACAGTAATAGAAAAAAATTCTTACTTATTTAAGCTTAGGTGCACTGTCTTCCTTGAATAATCAAGTCTTCCACTTTTAGGGATATGGAGGAGCTGGTATCCAAGAATCAAGAGCAACATCAAGCTAACCATAGTGGGGTAATTATTGAGTTACAATCTGGAGTAAATTAATATAATTATTAAGATTGCTTTATATGCCTCCATTTGAAGTCTGTCCTTTCAACAGGATATTTATAAGGAATTTGTGGAATGGAGAGGGAAGACAGACCAGCGCCTGATGGAGATTTCAAGTTCTTTGGGTGAATTGAAGGTACCACAGGAATACCTTATCTTCTATTTATTCTTTTTTCAACTTTTGATCTTCTATTTGCACCTGTCAGTGTACCTCAATCAATTGCCCATGGATTTTCCTTTGGACAGGGAAAGTATAAGGAAATGATGGCATGGAAGTCAAAGATTGAACAACAACTCAAGGAAATCTCAAATTCAATAAGCAGCTTGCAATCATCAAAGCAATGCAATACCCTGAGTCCAGTTTCTGAAAGATGGGAGGACTGGTTGGAGAGCACCAACTTGGATAATATTCAAGGGGAAGACTTTGCACCTTGGTTAGAGAACACGGATTTGGTTAATGTTGGGTATAATGCCTCATTGAAAGAACCCTACAATGCTTCTCAACCATGTTTGAAATCCAGTGATAGCCCCTCTCAGCAGCCTGTTTGTGCTAGAGAGCTGGAGCTGCTCAAGGAAGAAATGGCCAAAATGAAGAGGTGATAATTTTCTTCTTGTTTATTTATTTTTTTAACTAGAGGACATAAAATTTCAATGCATAATTTTGATAAAAGGAACAGACCCCTCCCTCCACAAAGGAAAAAGATCTTCATTAATGATCCGAGGTTTGTTGTGCCTTAATGTGGTTTAAACAGAGATATGCGGGAGGTGGTAGATAAAGCTAATATGACCCCAGATTCATCTGCCACGGCCAATTCCAAGACAGAACTTGACAATACATTTTTTTCAGGTGACGTTTTATAATAGCTGGTGCAAATAAATTGCTCGCCATCTCCTATCATGGTGTATGGGCTCAATTAAACACACTTCACATACTGTCTTTGCAGGAAATGTTCAAGGACTTTGGAAAATGGAGAAAGAAGATGGAGCAACAGATGCTTGAGATTTCCAATGCTTTCAATACTTTACAGTCATCAAAGTAATACCTCTCCTGAAGCCTTCACATGAAGATGGAAAAGATGGGATGTTAGTGATCTTTTGTTCCATTTTGAAGAAACCCAGTTACCCATAGAGTAGCAGGATTAGATATTTAGATACTGTACAGGTTTTACAAGCTAAAACAAGAGCTCTTGCTGATTCCAAATCATCCGAAGCAATAGGACCGGCATCTGACATTTTGACCACCAAATGAACCAGCTTACATGAACCATATCTTATATATGAAATGCTAATTGTAGAGATCCCGCTCTTACTGTTCTTGGGATATAGATGAAGTTGGACACCTTGGAGTAGATCCTTTTTATCGAATGCTTAGTTATAGAAGTTTATTTTGTTTAGGATATGGGATTGTAATGGATTAATGACTATTGCTCTCCTTTATGTTGAAGTTAATCTACTGACAGCTCATGTTTATCGTCTCCTGTGTCGGCTAAACTTGTATAATTGGTCACTGCAATTTGTTAGAAAAGAAGTCGGATGTCATCATTGTGTGATGTTTTGGCCAGTTGCCAACTGCTGCATTATCACATCGGGGTATGTTAGCTTTATTGGCTGTAAAGTATGCCAAAAATCCAAGAGAAGGGATGTGGTCGATGTGTGAGCTTCTTGTATGTAAACTAACTTTTTATGATTTGAGTGGAGAAAACAGGACATCAAGTTGGCCTTGGTTCATGCTCTTATTGTGTGGCTTAAAATCGATTTGGATCAGGCATGTGTTCGAGTTTTTTAAGTTTTGGAATCAAGTGAAGTTCAGAAGAAAAATAATATAGGTTTGAACTCGAAATTATTTTTGGAAGAAAACCACATTATCCGTTGAACTGTATGCTTATAAACTTTACTCTTTAACATATTCTTGCAATTATGCAAGATTTATTTAAGTAGCAAAGAAAGTTAATATGGGAAAGTTATTTATATTTTTGACAGCGGAAGTTGTTATAAGTCAGATGTATAACGATAAAATCCATGCTCCTCTAATGCCTTTGTTCAATATTTTATCACTTTGGCCCTTCACAATGTGGGGATAGATGTGATGGGGTGGATAAATACAAAAGCCAATAACAAACATCAATTTATTCTTGTAGCAAATGATTACTTTATGAAATGGGTACGTAGAGGTATGTTTTTATGCCCATATGACTCCAAAGATGGTTAAGTGATTCATAGAGAGAGATCTTATTTGTAGGTATAGTTTACCTGAAAGGATAGTGACCGATAACGTCTAGAATTTCAATACAAAGATGATCGCAAAATTCAATACTAAATAGAAAATCAAGCATTCAAATTCATCCTCGTATAGACCAAAGATGAATGACGTTGTTGAAGCTACTAATAAAAACATAAAGAAGATTATTCAAAAAATGGTGGTTACCTACAAAGACTAGAATAAATGGCTTTTTTATACTCCATGTATCCATGTATATCAAATAGCCATAAGGACATCAACCGAGGATACACCTTATTCACTAATCTATGGGATGGAGACAATAATGACATTGGAATTGAAGATCTTTTCTCAAAGCATCCTCATGGAATCTAAGCTTGAAGAGGCTGAATGTGCTAAACAATGATATCAGCAACTAAATATGATCAGTGAGAAGAGATTAGCGATAATTTCTAATCATCAGATGTACCAAAGAAGAATGGCTAAAGCGTATTCAAGAAAGAAGATACCGTGTTAAGAAAAAAATTCTACCACTACCTGATGAGGACCATGGTAAATGGGCACCTAATTATGAAGGTTCCTATGTAGTGAAGAAAACATTCTCAGGCGGAACACTAATATTGACAGAAATGGATTGAGAAGGTTTGATTAGGCCTGTGAACTCCGATTCTGTAAAGAAATATTATCCATGTTGTATAAGATTTAATCAAAATGAAGTTTTGACCAAGAAATTCTCTTTGCATATATTTCATACTTACCTGTGGATTTTTCCCAATACAAAAAACAAATCACAGGTACATCTTTGTAGCCTTGCATGATCTCATAGACTCAGCTCACGTCTCTTACAAAGAGATATATCATTTCCCTAGTTGAATTTTGAAATTTTGAATTAAAAAATAATTCGATGTTGGTATAAAATACACATTTAATATTCTATATGATGATAAATAAATCAAGCAACTCCCTCTCCGAGGTGACCAAACTCAACCATAATACATGAAGAAAAAGGAAAAGAATTGTCACCTTCACTCTCTGTCTCTTGAGTTATGTTTTAGATGCAAGGATAATGGCATATAGCAGACTCATTGTTCATGAACTAAAAAAATGTATTTTTTTGCAAAATCCAAACCATTACAACCTCTGCTTATATGTCCAATTTACTTTGAAATTCTCTCATGTTCGAGATAAGTATTGGTTACATAAACAAGTTGGCAGCTTGCGAGTCCTTTGGTATTTCAAATATTGTCTTCTCCTGATCGATACAATGCATATAAAAAATATAAAGCAAGAATGACGACAAAACAGTGTGCGTTGTATACATTGTACCATTATTTCAAAAATTTAACTCAGACCCTTATCACTATCCCAGTTTCATTTTTTATTGAGTTAGCTAGCTAGCAGGCATTACTTCAAGATAGAGCTCTTACATGCATGTGGAGAATCATATTTTCACACGTGAATCTATTTTTGATTTATTTTTATTTTGATAGCAATCCAAAGTTGAACTTAGAATGCAAATATAATAATAGGAAGGAACTCATAATAATATTCAAATAAATAGAAATTCCAAATAAACTGAAATTACTAGGACTCGAACCTCCCAAAAAAAACTATCGGTTATCAAAACATTAAAGATACATTTAATGTAAGATAAGCATTGGTTACATAAAAAAATACAGCAAAAATAACAACTTTAGTAGTGTGTGGTTTTTTTCCTTGCAAGTTGGCAACTTACGAGTCCTTGGTATTTAGTTAATGAAGTACCATGCTACCCAAGGGGTCCTGGGCACTCTCAACCCTTTAGAGAGGTCAGGGGTTCAATCCTTCTTCTTGTATGGAACCGGCCATTTGGGAAGCACTTTTACCCCCTTTAGGGTCCCACCCGTACTGAACATGGATTAGTCTGCACAGCGTCCGGGACATCACGTGGTTTATACAAAAAAATGAAGTACCATGCTAGGTACTGTTCCATTTTAAAATAAAAAAAATAAAAAAAGCAAGAATGAAGACAAAAGATTGTGCATTATATACGTGCCACTGTGTACTGTTCCAATCCTGATCATTATTTCAAATGTTGTCTTCTCCTGATCGATACAATGAATATACCTTATAATTTAATTCAGACCCTTATCATTATTCTAGTTTTCATTTTTTTTATTACGTTAGCTAGCAGACATTACTTCAAAATAGAGCTCTTACATGCATGTGGAGAATCATATTTTCACACGTACGTGAATCTATTTTTTATTTTTATTTATTTTATTTTGATAGCAATCCAAAGTTGAACGTAGAATGCAAAGATAATAATAGCTAGGAAGGAAGGCCGCTCTCCCCTCTATAAATATGGTCTCACTTGCTCACTACTTCAATATCTCTCATTCAATCTACTTGTTCCAAACAATGTCTCCAGCTGCCCTGCTCCTACTCTTCTTTCTTACTCTCTCCCTCCACATCAACTTTTCCACCGCCGTCAATTCAATCGGTGCAAGCCGCAGGACATTGGCTGTGGCTGCTTACACCGTCCCTTCACCAAAGAAAGTTGCCACCTTCTTCCCCAGCGATATTTCTCCACCTACTGAGAAGTATTGGTACTCAAGGTTGCCCAACACTCCATTGCCAAAAGCCCTAGGTTATCTTCTACAACCTGGTCATTATCCCTCAATCAACACGGAATTCGCTAATGACAATGTAAGTGCTTCAGTTCAAATATCTTATAAAATCTATAAAACATCTGCCAAGCATGAAAAAGCCATAAAGTCTTCCCTCCCCGACTCAACGATATTCTACCAGTACAACGATATCCATCCAGGTAAAAGGATGAGAATTCGTTTTGCTAATAGTGGGACCAAGGTTAGTTTCCTGCCTCGTCAAGTCGCCGAGTCTATACCATTTACAAGTGACAAAATTCCAGAGATTTTGAAGTACTTTGCACTAGAAGCCAACTCGAAAGAGGCTCGGGTTATCAGGGATGCAATAGGAGGATGTGAGGATCCAAACATGGAGGGAGAAGAAAAAATTTTGTGCTACATCTCTAGAGTCATTAATTGATTTTAATGTTGAAGGGCTCGGCCAAAATGTTCGAGTCCTCTCGACTGACGCAGGCAAGAAGCAAGAGTATACTGTTTCGGCCAGAGCGAGAATGATCGGAGATGATAAAGCAGCAGTGTGCCACAAGATGAGATATCCGTATGCAGTGCACTACTGCCATGTAATCGCAGAAACAGAGGTTTATGAGGTACCGTTAGTGGGTTCTGATGGCACAAAAGTGAAAGCTGTCACGGTGTGCCACCTCAACACATCAGCTTGGAGTCCAGACCATATGGCGTTTAAAGTTCTCAAAATTAAGCCAGGACCGGCTGTTTGTCACTTTCTCGATAGTGATACTCTCATTTGGGTGCCAGCGAAGTATTGAAAAATGACTCCATGATCATAAACTGGTAAAAGCTTGGTATTGTTCAGCAATGGGTCCATAATAAGTTAATTTGCTGCCCAGACAAATGTCATATATGGCTGTTTATAATATGTATGTACTTCCGGTCCCTTCCCCGTTGTCGTAGCTGTTTGTGTTTTTCATATACATGTAGCCCTTCCACCTTGTTCTCGTGGAAGTCCTAGATGTTAATTAGCGATTTGCTTGATAAGAAGGTGATCCTGAAAAACCCGGCTTATGATCAGGATAATTTGGAATTATCTATTCAATGTTTGTAATCCTGGACTCTACGTCTGTTACTTAATAAATTCAAGTGAAGTGCCCTTATGAAGCTACTGGACATGCATGCATTATCTGAAATGTTTCTGTTATTAATAAAGTGTTTTTCAACATTTGATTTTGACAAGCTCTAATGATTTTACCCTTTTGATTTTCTAAAATATATATACTTTCATTTGATAATTCTTTCTTCATGCCTTTTACGGATTTGAAAGACGAATCTCGGGTTAAAAATTTGAGATTGATGTAACTGGTGTTGAAGAACAATTTTGGCAAGTTGTGTTTTTTTCTATATTACTATCCTCGCTTTTAGTTGAGGTTTAAGGGAGAAGGGAAGATTTGAAATATATTGTGACGGCTGTGTTCAATACACAACACTCCCTTATGTGTTATGTATACAAGTGTAGGGTTGTACATGATAACTACCATGTGGTATACGTCACATGATCATAAGCCTATACAAGGTAAATACAAAGTATAGATACATCATAACATTCGATAACACCTTTTTTCTATATTACTACAATCGCCTTTTATTTTGCTTTTGATAATTGCCAAAACGACCAAAATGTTTCGTACTACTTTAAAAATTAAGATAAAACAACGTCATTTTTTACCTCGCTTTAAATTTCGGTCTATTCTGATTTTTTTGTCCAAATATTGGCCGAAACGTTCTGGTTTCGCTCCGCCTCGTTCTGTTTCAGTTAAATAGTGTTTTTTTTAAATAATGAATAATTTTACAATATCAATCATATATATTATTCTGATCGTTTTATTGAGATGAAATATTATGAGTCTATTGATATATTTATATATTATATTAAAATTTCAGAGCAATCAAAGAATATTTACAATATGTATATACTTCCCGTCAGCTGTTTGTGTTTTTCATTTACATGTAGCCCTTCCACCTTGTTCTCGTGGAAGTCCAAGATGTTTATTAGCGATTTGCTTCATAAGAAGGTGATCCTGAAAAACCCGCCTTGCCATATGATCAGGTTAATTTGGAATTATCTATTCAAAGTTTGTAATCCTCGACCCTACGTCTCTTATTTACTCAATAGATTCAAGTGAAGTTCCCTTATGAATGGTAAAGCTACTGGACATGCATGTCAAGCTTTTTCTGGAGAGACTCTTTCTTCTATGTGTTGTAGTTGTTTTCACTAACATATAAAGTTGTCAAGCTAGGAGTTACGAAGTTAGGAACGTTTCACTCTCGAAGATCCTTGATATTTTTTTTTATGAAATCTCATAATTAAAATATATATGTGTGTGTGTGTTTATTCTTTTTACACAATAATTTTTAATATGTTTGGAGATTATTGAAAGTTATTTCTTTAAGTTTGGTATGCCTAATAGGTTTTGTGAATTAATAGTTAAAGATAAGAGTTTTTGCATTTTATGTTTCGGAGTTTGCTTTTTGTGATAGGTTTTTCACTAATTTATAGTTTTATAATGTGAATGTGGGTTGAATCATAGTTAAAAAATTACATGTCAAGCTTTCCAGGAAGATACTATTGGAAGAAATTTGATTCATTTGAACTTCTAATCAGACCTGCAAAATCGGGTCAAAAATCCCTACCGGCAGCATGATTATCAACTCTTGCACTACACATTCGAACGAGCATATCTTGAGCAGAACTCTTGGCTAGATAAAATCTTTTTTAATGTGAAAATTAGGATGCAATCTATAGGTTGAGATTGATTTTTTTGATCCGATGAGGAAACTAACAATTTTGACTCTCATTGGAGATGAGAGTGACATACAAAATATAAAATTCAGAATCCAAAAAAAATGTGCAAATAAATCCTATAATATTCATGAATGAAAGAATATAGATGGAGTGGTCGAATATTGCAAGAAACCAAGTCAAAAACAAAGTCTAAGTTGAAATAAAGCCTAAATTACAATAAATTATTGCAAAAAAGTTAGTTTTCAACACAAATTATGAGAGATTTTATCAACCTTAATGATCAGATAAAAGAGGAAGAGTTAAGTAATATTAAAGAATCCTAATAAAGAGTATAGTCTTAATGAAATACAACAGCTAAGAGAGAGAATAAAGGAAGTAAATCACATTATAAGTAGCTAATCTCTCTTTCCTCATAAAGAGCAATTTTCTTCTTTTTTCTATGTTGATTTTCCAGCAACTATGAAAGGTAATAGTCATCATCTTAATTACTAAGTTATTAGAAGTAACATTATCATTGTAATTCTTTCATATTCAAGAATTATGTTATTAATTTTACCCATGCTTATTGAATTGTTTTGAGATGGTATATATGTGTTTTCTAGTTTTTTTCAATCCGTAATTATTCTTAGAGACTGGAATAAGAAGCAAGCAAAAATAAGTTAATTTGATTGTTGCAACTATCACTTAAATTTATTAGGGAAGAATAAATTATTTTAAATTGGTCAAGTTTTTGAATGGTTGTTTAGAATAAATATAGACTTTGCTCTAATGGCTACTACTAAGTGAATTAGAATTGCTTTTTAATATTTAATTTTCTTGATGGTAATGAACTGATTAAGAAGATTCTCCTTGATTTCTCTTAGCTTCAAACGACATCAAATTTATTTCCTTAAATTGAAAGGATATTTATTTTACTTTGATGATCAATATATTTATAAGAAGAGATGTCTAGACTTTTAATCAAAATTAAGGAAACAAAATTCTAACAATAAAAATGATAAATCGATATGTCATTAACTCAGTTCAAAAGTCTAGACATCTTTTCTAATATATATTGATCATCGAAGTAAAATAAATACAATGCACTTTAATACACATTAAGAATAAGATGAACCAATAGCAAGTATTGAAGAGTTTCTATATTTATTAAGTTCTTTAAAATCTGTAACAGTCATGCTGTAATGTCTTTATATGTTATTTGATTTCTATAATGAAAGTGTGAGAGTACCATTTTCATATGTATCGTATTCTACTAAACCAAGAGAGTGCAGCCTAAACCTTTCATTTCCTATCCTATCCTCTGTATTTGCTACAACTCCAACACTAACTACTCAACGTTTTGTATTATGATTGCACTACATGCAGCACTCTCTGCCGTTCATGAACTGGTCATGAAATATACTCTTAAGAGTGTTGAATCTGCCATATAAGAGACTAGATAGGGTGACCCCACAAGGCAGTTTAAAGAATTATAATTTTGAAAAAGCTTAATGATAGTCTGAAAACATAAATTATCTATTGATTAACAAAAAGATCCTGGAAAACCTGCCTTGACAGGCTTTGAATTATCTATTGAGAACCTTGTCAGTGCTTTTGTCTAGGTACTGGTACCTCCCTCACCAGAATACATATTCTTCTGTGCTGGCCAGATTAATAGAAATAGTTATTGCAATGTGCTAGAGAAGAAGTTGATGGCGTCATGGCGCGATGCTTTGGCCAGTGGCTGGCTTGCTGCGTTATCCCATCTGTGTCTATCAGGTTCTGTTTTTTTTTGTGCTGTGAAGTAACTAAAATGCTAAGAGATGGGACAGTTTGGATGATTTGTGTGCTTCATGTCTTTGATCCTACTTTTATATGAGTTGAGGGGATAAAACAGGACTTCAAAGCTGGTTTTTGTTCCTGTTCATCAGCATTGGGTTTGTTTCTGTGGTTCCCGCACTACTAGAAAAGGGGCGTGTTTGCAACGGGATTTTGTTTAGCAACGGATTTTCTGTTGCTAAACAAATTCCCGAATAAAAAAAAACATGGGTTGCAATGAATTTTCCGTTACAATTTAAAATCATTTGCAACGGATTAATTTAAAACCATTTGCAACGGATAATTCGTTGCAAATTAAAATTAAATTACAACGGAGTTTCGTTGCAATTTAAATTGGCAACAAAAATTCGTTGCAATCTTTACTTCCTCACAACGCACCGTTTTAAGTTTCTGCGGGTTCCCGGCCGGAAGGGGGCCATCGGGGAAGCCTCTACTTTCAGCTCAAAACTTGCTCAATTTATTAACTTTATTATTATCTCAGTTAATTTTAGATTTTTAGCTTGATTTACGAGTGCTTATTTTTCTATTTAAATTAAAACTTTAATCATTATTATCCAATAAAAAATTATTTCAGAAGCTATAATTCTCAAAATATCTTGAGAGGAACCTGTTAGAAAAGAATTACTTGGTAACAAAACTCCCTGCTTGATCCATTTTGTCAAAAATCTTGTTTTTTTTAATCATAGATGATTTGAAAATCACGTGTGTCGAAGTTTTATCTATGTTGTAAAACTGGGTTGAAATCAAAATCGCTTTAAAATTTAAAACAACATTTTATGGTCATCAAAACATATCTTTGTTTTTTATTTGAGAAAACTTCACCATCGAAAAACATATTTTATAAGCTCAAATAAGCAAGTAAAATTCCGGTTGTCCCAGATTCTTATAAGAGATGCACGTCCCGACTTTCGAACTCGAAATCCGTTATACAAATATCAAGCTTTTTACCATCACATCACTCCCCTTGAAATCAAAATCGTTTTAAAATTTAAAACAACATTTTATGGTCATCAAAACATATCTTTGTTTTTTATTTGAGAAAACTTCACCACCGAAAAACATATTTTATACGCTCAAATGAGTAAGTAAAACTCCGGTTGTCTCAGATTCTTACAAGAAATGCACGTCCTGACTCGAACTCGAAATCTGTTATACAAATATCAAGCTTTTTATCATCACATCACTCCCCTTGAAGACCATCACATCATTCCCCTTGAAATCAAAATCGTTTTAAAATTTAAAACAACATTTTATGGTCATCAAAGCATTTTTATTTTTTATTCGAGGAAACTTCACCACTGAAAAACATATTTTATAAGCTCAAATGAGCAAGTAAAACTCCGGTTGTCCCAGATTCTTACAAGAGATGCATGTTCTGACTCGAACTCAAAATCTGTTATACAAATATCAAGCTTTTTATCATCATCACTCCCTTTGAAGACCATCACATCATTCCCCTTGAAATCAAAATCGTTTTAAAATTTAAAACAACATTTTATGGTCATCAAAGCATTTTTATTTTTTATTCGAGGAAACTTCACCACCGAAAAAGATATTTTATAAACTCAAATGAGCAAGTAAAACTCCAGTTGTTTCAGATTCTTATAAGAGATGCATGTCCTGACTCGAACTCAAAACTTGTTATGCAGATCACAAGTTTTTTACCATCACATCACTTTCCTTGGAGAACATCAAAACATCATCACCAAACTAAAAAAAACACAACACGCAAATCAAATGAATTATTTTGGAAGATTCCGGGAAAGCAAACAAAACACAACACGCAAATCAAATGAATTATTTTGGAAGATTCTGGGAAAACAAACAAGAAAAGAGGTGTGGGATCCATGTATAGACAGAATTTGCTTTATTCTTCCCGCAGATACTCACATGCCTGAAGATACGTTTGTAAAAGATAATCATAGCAAACATAGAACAAGCAGCCACACCACAAGTCCTTGTTTGCTTGTCCCACCAAGCCACTTGTAAGTTGGCAATGCTTGTAATAGTATTTATTTGTCTATTCAAGGACCATACTATAAATATATTGTTCCATTCTGTGCCTCAATTCAAAATAAAAAATAATGAATACAAAAAGGTTTGATTCTTCCCATCATTTTAAATACTATTTTCTATGCTTGGTATGATGGATGCATTGGAATTTGTCATAATTTAGTTTAGATAGATATATTTATCATTATTCTCCTTGTATATTTTATTAGTTTTGATTTAATATATAGTTTTTCGTGAAATTTTATCAAATATATTAAATTATTAAGTTTAAATAATTATTTGATGAATATTTTAGACTAAATGACTAAATGATCACAAGTTTTTGAATTTTATTATCTTCATTCTATTAGATAGAAATTAAACACAAAATAATTTAAATTTATACAAATTTCAAGTTCAAAAAACTTTTTTACTTGAGAAAATATATTAGAGAGTAATATAAAACTATTCTTGAAACTATTTTTACTCTCTCTCTCTCTCTCTATATATATATATATATATATATATATATAAAGAAAAAAGAAAAGAAATGATAGATACTAAAAAAACACAAATATATTTAACTATAGGTTGTTTTGAGTCAGTTCTATAGTGTAATTAAATTCAATTATAGTATTCAGCCTAAATTGATATATAAATTAAATTTACATATTTTAAATAGATAAAATTAAATTCATTTTATTTTCTATATTACCCTCACCAACTTTATTTTATTCTTTCAAAGGGTTTTTTTTTAAGAAAATAGATGGCTGGATGTGTATTTTAAAAAGCTAGTTTTGACATTAATTTCTTCCTTTTAGTATAGTCAATCAAAAGGGTAGATCTCTTATTTATTTAAGACTATTTAGAGATTAAATTCCATTTAAAATTATATAATCAACACTCAAAATAGTTTTAAACCTGAGATTTCATTAGAATATTTGAATTGAATGACAATTCAAAAACATTCTCATTATAAAATAAAAAGAAAGACAAATAATTCATAGTGCTTATTATATTGTCAAAATTTGAACTTAATTAAAACAATACAATAATAGAGCATTTAAGAAATCAAATCAAATAAACAAAGTTGATCAAAGTATTAAAAAATAAATAAAGAAAACAAGTGGACTATTATATTGTTTGATCAAAAAAACCCCTTAAAACTTAAATAAAATCCTTACAAAATTCACTGATTTTTTCTTTAAAAAAAAATATTTTTGTATAAAACATTTTCTTATAAAACAAAATTTAAATTCATTCCACCCCCTCTCCATTAACTTTCTCTCAAATTGGGTTTTAAACTATATTTTTAATTTGAATATTCTATTTCGAAAATATTAAAAATTATATTTTGAGTTATGAAAGTTGTCACTAAAAATAACGTGATCAATTAATCACAAACCAAAACCCAAGCAGCCCATAGAAAAAGGGGAAAGGTATCTTCAGACAGACAAGGGAATTTGTTTAGATCTAAGTTAATCAAAAAGTTAGATGCACAGTCAGCTAGAGAGAGAAACTCTAAACTAAATCTAGAGAGAGACAAAATGACTCGTGTCCATGTCCTAAAAGAGAATCTAGTCTATTCATGATAGACTTAATTACAAATTAGTCCCTATAATTTATTAAAACTAATTAACTAAACCTTGTAGTATATAAACATAATTAAATACTCCTTCGTTAATCCATTAGTTTTTTTTTAAATCCTTCTTCTTTTTTTGTTAAATTTCTTCGGCTTCACTACTTCTATTTTTTACTATTATATTTGTCAAGAAAAAAATAAATTAAATAATAATATAAATTTAATTAAAGGACTGATATATAAATAAATTGAAGTACATATTATTTAACCAGATTTAATCTGGTGGGTTGACTCAGACCTAGACAATTCAAGACTTATTACTAGACAGATTTATAAAAAAATAGAAGGAAATTGATCTGGTTAAACCCAAATGACTTCATCAAAACCTGATTTTTTTTTAACTCAGATATAGACAGTTCAAGACCTCATGCTAGATAAATTTATAAAAAAATTAGGAGAAAATTGATCTGGTCAAACCTAAGTAACACAGTTCTTGGACTGGGTCATATACCAACAGGGCTTAATAACTTTGAATTTAAGAAAATCTGCATTAGTAGATAATTTATGAAACTACAAATACTAATGAATTAGTATTTTCATACTATAAGGACTAAGTTATAGTTCACTCATTCATCAAAATCAGACAGCGCAAAAAGTCTTCTTTCTCAGTTCTCATCACTAGATAGAAAAGGGGAAGGGGGATTCCAGACCCAAGACTGAAGCTTTATCTTGAGTCCTTTTGAACCCACTTCAGGTTTTGCGTTTCTAACCATGGATGATCAACCAAAACCCTCATCGACGAGTGCTCCACCACTATCATCAAGGCCTAAATGGGTGCTTCCTTACAAGACCCAGAACTTAAGAGACCATTACAACTTAGGGAGGAAACTTGGTCAAGGCCAGTTTGGTACAACTTTTCTTTGTACGCATAAAACCTCAGGCATCAAGTATGCTTGCAAGTCCATACCAAAAAGGAAGCTTCTTTGCAAAGAAGATTATGAGGATGTGTGGAGGGAAATCCAGATAATGCACCATTTGTCAGAGCACCCACATGTTGTTAGGATCAGCGGGGCATACGAAGATATTTCTTGTGTTCACTTGGTGATGGAGCTTTGTGAAGGAGGTGAGCTTTTTTGATAGGATTGTTAAGAAAGGGCATTATAGCGAAAGAGAGGCTGCTAAACTGATGAAGACTATTGTTGGGGTTGTTGAGGCATGTCATTCACTTGGTGTCATGCATAGAGATCTTAAGCCCGAAAACTTCTTACTTCATAATGTTGAGGAGGATGCTCCTCTTAAGGCCACTGATTTTGGGCTTTCTGTGTTCTACAAGCCAGGTCTGGTTCCTTCACTTCTTGCGTGTTGCCCTTTTTTTCCCATTTTTCTATATGTTTTGCTTGTGTCTTCTTTGGTGGGTTTTATTTTTTCTTCAGATTTAGTGTTTGTTTCTGTTGCTCTCGATTGAATTTACATTTGGGGTTGCCTGCTTACTTGACTGTTTAAGACACGCCTGATTAAGATTTTGATCTGGGATTATGTGTGTGTTCATTCACTGTATGTCCAAAACACTTGCTATCTTTATATTTACATCTGGGAGTGATTTTTATAATTGGGACTTTACTAATACAATTGATCATCACTAAGACACTAATGTCTCTGGCTCCATGATGCACAATCTCTTGAAATGCTTTTTGGATTGAACACCAAATTTTCAATGAGCTTGTTTCAAGGAGTGATTGATCCCTTCATTCAGAAATGTGACCCTTGAAATCTTGAAAATGAGAGTCTTGGACATTGACCATTCAAAATGAATCTGCATCATTTTTCTGGTCAAGCATTTAATAAGGGATTTGAATACTTCCTTGCTTGAAGTATTTGAATTTCTCTCGAAGGGGGGGCCCAATCTGGGACATTGCTTTGTTGGACAAAAGAGCCTTTGCCAACTATCTCAGCGGGCTCCTAGCAATCAATGTTTCAATAATTAACCAAGAAATACATAACTACAATATGGTTGTGCTTCAAAGACTTTGTTTCTGCTCCCTCGACCAAAGTTATTTGATGCTCAATACTCTCCATTCTAGTACACTCTAAGATGAGATAATTGCTTGCCAGTACCTCATACGATCCTTCAACATGGTTGCACAAAGTTGATTATTTTTTTTGTAGCTATTTTAGTTCTTGTGTTGGTCTGTGTTGAATGAATTAAATTTGATTCATTTTTTAGAGGTTCTGGCAGTGCATGTTTCAACTCTCCTCTCCCTCAACCATTTCAGTTATTCTTCCAGCTTTCTCTTTTCCTCTTGTTGAAATCCTGAGTGGTCTCATCTTAAGGTTTTCTCAAGTCTGATTAAAAATTTCTCTCGCACCTCATCTATAGATGGACATATTGGCCTCGTATAGGTATATCAGATTCCTGTGCAAATATCTTTTACACATTTTCTTTGGGGAAAAACAATTCCTTTGGTTTATTGTAAGCTTCTGCAACCTGGGAAACAACTTCTGTCCTGTAATTTATGGCATGCGTGTTTGCCTGCATGTGCCTGTAAACTTCATGGCAATGATTCTGAATAAATATAAATCTTCAAAGTGGATTACTGTCAATTATTGCGTCACATTTCAAAATTATGAGTTTTTTGTCCTCATTGCTTTGAAACCATTGCTATTTAACACAACCTTATCATCATTTGATATTGTGGTCTGCCTCAGTCTGACATACGTAATTTTGTGGATTTTCAGGCGAAACTTTTTGTGACGTTGTTGGCAGTCCATACTATGTAGCACCAGAGGTATTGCGCAAACATTATGGACCTGAAGCAGATGTATGGAGTGCAGGAATTATTTTGTACATACTATTAAGTGGTGTGCCACCTTTTTGGGCTGGTAATAATTTGTAAATTCATGTACTGATGACAAATCAAGTTCTGGATAGGGATGGTTACTAAGAATTGAGTTTTTGTGCTACTGACGTTTACTAACTGTATTTTTTTTCTTCGTTTACTCTGTTATAAATGTCAGAAACTGAAATCGGGATCTTCAAGCAGATATTGCAAGGCAAATTAGATTTTGAATCTGAACCATGGCCTAGTATTACAGACAGTGCCAAGGATCTGATCAGAAAAATGCTTGAACGGAATCCAAAGAAAAGACTTACTGCTCATGAAGTACTCTGTAAGACTCTTCAATTTTCTTTAAACAGGGGTTTAGGAATATTAGGCTTAAACAAGTTGCAGTACAGTGATTATTGATGGATGTTGGTATATCATGATACCTATGTGACCTTTGGTGCAGGCCACCCATGGATTGTGGATGACAGAATTGCCCCAGATAAACCTCTTGATTCAGCTGTTTTATCGCGGCTGAAACAGTTTTCTGCAATGAACAAGCTTAAGAAGATGGCTTTGCGTGTAAGTTTCTTGCAGATGTTTAGTAGTTTTCTTTGAATATATTATTGGTTCCGATGAAGAAACTATGAATAAATCAACTACATTGATTATTAAGTAAACTGATTATGTCACCTCTAAAAATCCAAGGCGTGATGATGCTTCAACCATTTTCATGACAACTACTTTATCTGGTGGTCCCTTTAGTGACTTCTGTGCTCGCATACACGTGGAAAAGAAAGTGCCTGCATACACATAGATAAGAAAAGTCAACAGTCCTTAATAACATCATATTTAACATTTTACTGGAGCCATTCTCCAAAAGATCATTAACTTAGTTATCAAATCAAACTAAGTATCTTACTTGTAATGGACTCAATACGATCATGGAATGTTTAAGAAACATGAAAATAATATAAATAGAGGGATACTGGATATATAGTACTCTACTTGCTTAAGTTTTAGATCGTAGTTGCTTAACATATTCAATGAAATTTTAGTTTTTTTCATTTGTTTGCTAACTCAGCACTCTAATTTTGATACCCGGAACAAACTTATACAGACTCACTGGCACCACTCGTGCACATATGCGTGTATCTTTGAGTGTAGATATGTTTGCTTGTTGTAATGCTGACCTCAACTTAACTGATGCATAGTGATTCTTGTAATGAATTTTAGGTCATAGCTGATAGGCTTTCTGAAGAAGAGATTGGTGGTTTGAAAGAGTTGTTCAAAATGATAGACACAGACAACAGTGGAACAATAACTTTTGATGAATTAAAAAGATGGATTAAGGCGAGTTGGCTCTGAGCTAATGGAGTCTGAGATAAAGGATCTGATGGATGCTGTAAGAGAACTTGCTCGAATCCTCTGTCGTTTCTGTTTTGTTTTTTCAACCATTCAGTTGACTTGAAATTGAACAAGTGCATGCTTTGTGGGTATTTTTGGCAGGCTGATATTGACAACAGTGGAACAATAGATTATGGTGAATTTCTTGCTGCCACTGTGCACTTGAATAAACTGGAGAGAGAGGAAAATTTAGTGTCTGCTTTCTCATTCTTTGACAAAGATAGCAGTGGATACATAACCATTGACGAGCTTCAACAAGCCTGCAAAGAGTTTGGCTTAAGTGAGCTCCACCTTGATGAGATGATTAAAGAAATTGATCAAGATAATGTAAGTCCATTCTGCAACTGTCATTCCAATCTTTCGCCTCGTAAAATAAAGAATTTCGGAGCTTTACTCGGATAAATCATTTAGAAGGACATAACATTTGTTCTGGGAGTTATAGGAGCTTCTGACAACATGTGATCATGAAAATTGCGTTGCAGGATGGACAAATAGACTATGGTGAATTCGCTGCAATGATGAGGAAAGGCAATGGAGGAATCGGGAGGAGAACAATGAGAAGCACATTTAGCTTGGGAGATGCCCTAGGACTCACTGCCAATGGATCCCAAACATCTGATTGATGCTCAGATAAACTATGTTTAACACTCTGCCATACTTTTATGAAAATATTGGCTGATCTTAATCTTTATGAATGGCCTGGCCAAATTTTGCTTCTCTGTTTCATATATCTGACTAGTTTTACATGCGCTCCCTTGAAAGCTGCGGCTAAATCCATACCGAGCATATTGTGGCAGAGAAAACTACAACTCAGGGAAGTCATTGATACGGGCATGTTCCATGAAAGAGGAAGCCTGTAATATTAGCGCTCAACAAAGCTTACAATGAATATATAGAAACATGTATACAAAGGTTTGACATGATCAAACCTGTTCTGACCCAGTAAAAACAAGTTGAGCTAGTTGACTCAACGAACCAACTTCAATTTTTTTTTATTTTTTTTATCCAAAATAAAATAATATTTTTTTGGTCCAAAACAATATAATTTTATTTTAAAGAAACTAAAATGGGGTTGTTTAAGGTTTACATAATAAATCTATAACCCGGTTTTGGGTCAGATCACATCCCGGGCCAAGTCTAATATTGAAGGCTTTGGTTTCACTGTAGGTTTGGTGTATTGGTTTTCAAAATTAATTTAACTTCAATCATTATTTTTATTTTTTTGAATATTTTGACGTCAATATATTTTTTATACTGCACTGAACGAGTAGAAAAATGGTCCATTTTGGAATGATGTTGAAGATACGAATAGCGGTTGCATGAAGTGTAAGTTCTGTGGGCATTTATTTGCCAAGGAGAGAGATGGCATGGTGTTTCCATTTTTGGTCAGGTGCCTAGAGAAGTTCAAGAAGCTACCTTTCTAGCTATCCATGGTGGCAGCAGAAGACAAAATCTTAGCAAGTTCAAGCAATGCAAATGATTATGTCATTCCCACCAGCCCACAAGAACGAAACAAATTGATGGATTTGTCGGAAACTGATATGCTTGACAAGGCAAGCCATCTCCGCCCCCTTTCTCTTGAAGAAATGATTATATATCCAATTTGCACGAGTAGTGATCATTTTTTGTCAAGATGGGAAAGATCAGGAATCAGAGTAAACAAGCATTCATCCAGAAGCAAGAACATTAACATATCCACCAATAACTTGCATGCAATAGCTCATAGGTAGTAATTCAATTCTCAGGTGTAATACATTGAGGCAGATCCCGATAGTTTATAAATGAGGTTGCCAATACAGAATGAACCAATTATTTCCGTAGTACAGAACAAGATCCTGCAAGCTAATAATGTACATGGTGTCATTCAACAAACATATACTAATAATACAAAGCTGAGTTAAGGCCGGAAATATTCCCTCAAACTAACACAATGAAGTAGCATCTATGGCTCAGGGTTAAATAACATGATTCTGCACTCCCGTATACTAGTTGGAAGTTCATCTGCGACGAAATTTGGGCCTAACAGTGATCATACCTGGCCTCGTCTCATCAAATCGATATCTGTGAAAAAAGTGTACTAGAATGTCAATTTTTTTCTTTCTAATGTATGAACTACAGATAGGAAAGAAGGAGATTAGGGAATCTCTAACCCGTTATCATTGAGGAAACTTTTCACAGCTGTTGGGAGTGCAGCTTGCCCTCGGCTATGGTTGCCTACACCTGTAACAGAGTAGAAGAAAAGTGCTGATGTCTAGTATATTGTTGGGTGAACGTCTACACGATATGCATGCGAGCTTGTTATGTAATTTATGGGCCAATAGTTAATAATTATCATTTCATTACACGTTAAACAGTAAGGGGTCAACAATAAAAAAAAGGGATGAATCTAAATTTTGACCAGATTAACATCTATGTTACTTGATACAGTATATAATTGTCTTAAACTGGACTGAGGTGGATTTAAAGCGATTACTGAGAGTTTTTAGAGTTAAAATGAACAGGAAACATCCATTAAGATTCAGTAAGGAAAGTGATATACCTGTTATGACTTGTACCGATGTTCGCCTCTGTCTCAATGCTGCTTGCTGCTTATCCAAGTTCTCTGCATCTACAGTTCTAAGGCCATCGAATGGTGGAGAATGTATAATCCCATTCTTTGTCTTTATTCTACATGGAGAAGTTGACCTATTGTTTGGAACCAGGGTCTCAATTTTTAGCAGGTGTTCTTGCAAGGCTTGAACAGCCTCTGCTGCATGAAGACCGTGCAAGTCTAATTTCCATGGATCATTGCCACTATTTCGTATGCTTAGAATTTCCTTGGCTGCCTGAGCATTGAGTTGCTCAGCAGCCGACCATTTTTCTTGAGCTCTCAATGAGTGCTGCTGAGCAGAAGAATGATCCCTTCTTACAAAAGCATTAGTGGCAGCCCTGGAATGCCGAGATGCCAACCTGTTTAATGGAAGGTTTTGAGAATTTCCAATATCTAATGTGGCCATAATAAAATCAAATAATTCACATTTATCATAGGCAATTCCAGACCATGAGTTGAGAAATACTATTTTCTAAAACATTATAAAGACCAAGAAAATGCCAACAGATGAAGGAATGTATTTCAAATATTAGCATCACTCAATATAATAAGAGCTGGCATCAATATAATAAGAGCTGGCATAGCTTCAAAACAAAATGTTCATCATACCTTCAAAATACCAGAAATTCCAGTATTTTGACACAGCTTACAATAAAGCTATCAAAGTAGAAACCCTATCTCTCCCTCCCCCTTTTCCTATGTTACTTTTGACAATGAGACATCCTTTAATTACAAACATGGCATCCTTTCACTAAAAAAAATTGATGCTTTCAGATGTTGCGATTCTTAAACTTCAAAACATCATCACAACAAAAGCAACTCCTCCCAAACCAAACCATTTCAAGATTAATGCTTTACTTGTCTGAATCTTAGATCATAATCATGGGAAAATAACGAGGAAATATCAATATGGGAATTTAAATGATGAAGAGAATAACATATAGTCCAGCTACATAGCGCCATTGGTTCTATCCCGGTTGTCTTCAACAAGTATAATAACTATGCTATTTGATACCTACAGCCTAGCATTGCCTAACAAGGCATTCAATGAAATTAATTTAAAAAGAAGTATATCATCCTACTCGGGAACACGCAGAGGGATTGCAAACACTTACCTCATCATTCTCAAAGCATTCTTTCGATGACTCAAATAAAGGTCATCCTCTTCCCACTCAGGCTCAACAGGTATAGACTTCAAGTGCCCCAAGATCAGTTTCATATTTGCAGCAGCATCGACTGAAGAAGAAACACCTACATCCTCTCTCAATTCTGTGTTATTCTTATCATTGTTATGATCATTATATTTTAGAGCATCCTCAAGAGTAGAGCTCAAATCAGCAATATCATCAGCAAGACTCTTATTAAAACCAGAGTTAAATTTTTGCTCCCTCATCCTCATCAAAGTCAGCACTAGAAACCATTTCATTCAACAAAACAAAAAGCCTTTGCAGCATCATTATCCACACTGTTCATGACATCCTCAATCAAGCTAAAATCAGCCCACCCATGAATCTCTTTCAGGCTCTTCAAATCCAATAAAACATTCCCATCATTCTTCTCCTCAATAACCTTATCGCAATCCCTATAACCAGCAGAAAAATCAGCAACTGTGGCTGTCAAATTATTAACGTTCTGTGTCTTCACAGCAGGAAAACCAGGAGAAGCAGGAGGCTGGAGCACAGAAGAGAAAGGCTTGAAAGATAAACCACCAACATCATTATTCCTCCTCAAACCCCCCAGTAACTGGCAAGTCCCCCAATAGCTGGAAAAAGGATCCTTACCATCACCTTCACCATCTTTCTGCCTCTGTTTCAAGTCAAAGGCAGCCCACCCAGAGGACTTGACTCTCCTTGATTTATTATTCATTTAAAGAAGTAGAATTGCCTGCATATGAATTCGTAAATTAACAAGTTTTGAATAAAAAAAAACGAAAGTAATGAAACTACCTCGTTTTCCTTGTGGGGTATCAGAAATATGAAGGAAAATTTTTTGGCTATCCAGGAAGGCTGTTAAAGAAGGTCAAGCAATCAAAGGGTGAAAAAAATGGTGAAGAAACAGAAAAAGACTCCAGATTTATTGATGTAACAGTCAAATCCAAAGAAACACTTGTTCTGCTTGTGCTTGTGATTATCATAATATCCATAAATCTGGGTCTTCGTCTTGGGGATTTTTTGAGACAGGGAGAGAGGAGGCGGTGTTTTTGTTGGGAAGGAAGAACGAAAGAGATTGGATGCTAATAAGGATCAATATAGCTTTTTGACTTTATAAGGACTCACTAGATACTTGTAAGAAACTACAGGGACTATGCTTTATAGCTAACTAATTTTTATTTGTGTGTCCGAGGAGCAAGCAGACACCAAGGATAGGTTAAACCTGTCACTTGTCGGCGGGCCTTTCTCATTTATCACAATTATTATTTTCCTTTTTGATTTATTTAAAAAAAAAAAATTGTATCCTTTCAGAAAGCGTATAATATATCAGATTTATAAATACTATTTATGAAGTATTGTTTGTATTACTCTTAAACATTTTGAGTATATTTAATTAAAAATGATTTTTCAATTAATTAAATAAATAAAATATTTATAAAATATAATCTTAATTGTTTTTAAATTTTCAAATTATCCATTGTCGCCCTCATCATATCAATTTATTAAAAAAAAAAAAACACTTCTAAAATAATTTTTTTCACAATTTTTGTAGTAAAAATACAAACTTCGGTTAACAAAATATTTTGCACTTGAGAGAAAGGTTTGAGTTTTCTTAATTGTAGTATGCCTCAAAGCTTAGCCTGTTCTTATATTTCTTCTTGTTGGGTTCCGTCATAAAAGAGAATAGGGTTTCCCCCCCTCTTTATCACTCTTCTCTAAACCCTTGAAATTGCCTTTTGACCTTCTGATTCTCTGATCAAATGCATGAGCATACTCATAATCACTGTGAAGGTGAGTTCTTTTCCTTTCCTTTGATGTTTGATTACTTGGTTCATGCCCTCGGACTGAAATACTAGTTTTTTTTTTCTTTGTTTTCATTTATTTTTTGTGATTTTTGTTAATGCATTGATGGGTTTCTTAGAAGAGGAGTAGAAAGTAAGGATTTTGACATTGTCCCAATAATATAAATAGGAAAATAATGGTGGGCTATATTTTTGTTCTGTATTTTTTTTAATCAAATATCATTGTTTGATTGGATGAATATCAGTGAAATAGAGTAAAAAAATGAGAAAAAATGTGTGATCCTTTTTTGTACTTTCCACTGCTTGGTTACTTTTTAATTTGCTGAACCTTGTTAGAAAAAACTTCCTACATATATATTTTCTGGATTTGTTGAGGGAATTTGAGCAGTTGTTGATTTTGTGCATTGAGAATTAAAAGGGAGGTATTTGTTCATCCTAGTGATTATGGCTTATGTGGATGAGGATGGTTCGTCAGGCTCTGGAGAAGATGTCAACATGTTGGATGGACACAACAAGCGTCAATCTGTGACGCCAGGAGTTTCTGGTTGTGGGAAGAGGAGTTGTGAGGCAACCGGTGATGCTATTGTGGACGCTATGCTGGAAATTGCTGCTGCTTCTAAAATGAGGGCGGCTGCTATCATGAAGAATGAGGATCAATATTCTATCAGCAAATGCATCAAAGTATTGGATGAGATGCAAGGTGTTGATCAACGAATTTACTTTCTTGCGTTGGATTTATTTGAGAAACCCATTGCTAGGGAGATATTTATTGCACTAAAGAGTGTGAAAAGATTGCCGTGCTTGCAGGGAAAGCATAGTGCTACACCTAGCTGAATGAGTTTTGATTGACCACTTTTAATTTTGTATTTTCCTAAGTTACTAATTATGGTTGTGCTATGTACAGACAAAGTACTCTGAAGAAACCCCATATAAAACTAGTTTGACTTCATGATTGGTGGCTGTTTTGTCTGCTTAATTCTCTTAAATGATAGACAACTGTGACTTTACATTGTTTGGTTAATTTGGCCATAGGACTTGGTCTATAGGGATGCTTGCTTGTCTTTGAAGGTCAATAAGCAGAGTAGAAATACATACAAGAGAAATTCCTTTTATTTATCTGTATATTTATCCTCTTGCATTGTGTCATATATTCTCCATTTTAATCCAATTTCTACAGATACTTTGGCTAGTATGGAAGACTTCGACTTAGAATTGGACAAGATGGAATTAGTTGCGGCTGCAGCTGGCTATTACTACTATAACAGTATAACTCGGCAACCTCGACATAGTTCATTGCCTTATGGAAGTAGTTTTATGTCCGAAGTGCTGAATGGCCACGATGATGGATGCCAGGGAAATGTTTCGGATGGATAAACATGTTTTCCACAATCTATGTGGCATTCTCGGACAAAGAGGCATGCTTCGTGATACTGCGAGGTGTTATGATAGAGGAAGCAGTGGCTATTTTCTTGAACATTATTGGTCATAACGAGCGTAATGGGAGTTATCCGAGAAAGGTTCCAGACATTCGAGTGAAACCATAAGCCGGCATTTCAATAATGTGTTGAAGGCAATCAAGTCACTTTCACGTGAGTTTCTACAGCCACCACCTATCGCCACTCCTCCAGAAATTGTGTCCAGTAATAGATTCTATCCATATTTCAAGGTAAATCTCTGCAAACTACTCTATATCTTTTGTGATGTGTTATTTTATGCCACTTGACTTCTTTTCGTTCAGGATTGTATCGGAGTCATAGATGGTATGCATGTTCCTGCACATCTTCCAGCCAAGGACCAATCTCGATTCCGTAATAAGAAGGGTGTTTTATCACAAAATGTTTTGGCTGCTTGTACATTTGACTTGCAATTCATATTTATTTATCCGGGTTGGGAAGGCTCTGCTGCAGATTCTCGTGTATTACGAGCAGTCCTTGATGATCCAGACCAGAATTTCCCTATCATACCTGAAGGTTACCTCCCTTCCTTCTCCCTCTTATTTATCCATGTCTAATTTGTACGCCCAAACCATGTTTATCTATGATTGCATTCAACACATTATTGAAATAATAATGTTTCAGCACACATAGAAAGCCCTCTCTTTCAAACTTGAACTTCTATTCTCTGTAGCTTTTTTCTTGGGTTACTTACCCGCTCTGTTCTTTGACAGGAAAATACTACATAGTTGACACAGGATACTCAAATCTGGAAGGATTTATTGCTCCATACCCAGGAGTTCGCTATCACCTTCATGAATTTAGAGGTGCCAATCAGCTGCCCAGAAATCCACAGGAACTATTTAATCACCGACATTGTTCCCTTAGAAACACCATTCAGGTGTCTTTCGATGTGCTGAAAACGCGATTTCCTATTCTTAAAGTCGCCCCTCAATATGGATTTCATGTCCAAAGGGACATAGTTATTGCTGCGTGCGTGTTACATAATTTCATCAGGCGCGAAGGGAAAGATGATTGGTTGTTTGCTAATGCTGATGGAGTGGGTCATGACGAAATTGCCGGATATTGATGATGAGTCGATATACAGGTGGCTTCCTCCATTCGAGGATCATATGGCTTTCTCACTACGAGAATCGATTATGGGGGCAATGTGGAATGACTTCATAAACAAATGGGATCAATGGTGATTGGTGTTGGCTCAGTCTCTTAGTCTGGGAAGATGCTGTATAGACTCAGGCAACTAATTTTGACGCTTGATTGGTGTAGTTTTGTTGAGTGATGTAACTTTCTTGTGTTATACTTGTATATAGTTTGAATGGATAATTTGTTGCTTAGCTTCTATACCATTTGCGTGCAGAAAATACATTATTATTTGTAGTGAAAACATTTTGACTGAATTCGCACATCTTCACCCAGTTGTAACAGCCCTTATTTTCCCCATTGGTCAAAACATACTCTTAACAAAAAAACTAAGATCAAGTGTTGATCAAGTTCTTTAGTAATTTTCAATTTCCTAATTAGACTAAGACTCTACAATTTCCTAATTAGACCAAGACTCTACAATTTCCTAATTAGACTAGTATTTGTAATAGACTAGAGTTCCTATTATTGTAAGGATTCAATTTTCTTCTATAAATAAAACTAAGAAATGGCAGTAACCTCAAGTAATTATGCTATAAATTTTCAGCCTGAGAATTGATTAAATTTGGTTTGCCGTGGTTCTCAAGTTTCTGCAAAATAAAGCAGAAGTTCTCACTGATCTGAACAGTGAGTGTTTTTCTGGGCAACAAGCATAAGAACAGTTACTGATCGTGCCTCAGGAATTTTTCCAACAATAATCTGCTGTAGCAGTAAAATCTTAGTTATCAGAAATCATTCCCAACTTATACCTACGAAAGACAATGATGAAAAGGTTTTGAAGGGGCGAATGAAAGAAAAACAATAAATGAACACATGGAATCCAAGACAACACAAGACTTATTCAGAGTATGCTTTCTTCCAATCCTTATGAAATAAGTGGCTGGTCTTTCTTCTCCATCGGCCTACAAAAGATCACCAAGTAATTAAAAGCCATGAGCGTTGAAGCCAATCAAATTCTCATTTAAAATCCAATCTTTAAAAACAAAACAGTCTTTCAATTCCACATGAATATAGTAGACAGATTAAATTTTTCTCCTATAAATAATAAATATATAGAGGAATCAATCATTTTGTGGCTGAAGCTAATTCATTAAAATTAAATTAAAGGGGATTGAGATAGAGGAATTAGCATAATGCTTACCTGATCTCATTAACGGCAGTTGTCTCCTACTGAAACTTTACAAAGCGACGAAGGGCATCCTTGGCGTTAGGATGGTCCCACTCCAATGTTGACTCCCACCGTTCTTCTGGGTGTATTATTATTTCAAGAGAAGGGTGAGGAGATGACTGGTTACTTTCCAAAAACGGAAGAAAAATTGGTATCCTCTTCAGCTTCTCACAATTCTTTATGTGAATTACTTCGAGAGAATCGCAAATCAGTGTTGCACTAAAAATGCTTTTCAATTCTGGTAATTCAATCAATTTCAATGTTTTCAACTTTGGAAGTTCGAGTTTGGTGCTGCTGCTGCTGCGGCTGCTTTCTTTATCGATACGCCCTTCATCTGATTCTGTTTCTATTATCTCCACCATTTTCTCACATTCACTAACTTCAATCACTTCTAGGTTTTCCAGGAAGACAAGAGGGAACAACTTCTTCATACTCTTACATCCAAAACAATATAACTCTTTAAGACAAGAAAATTTACCATTGTAAGATGGCATTGGTAGTGGAGCAGACCGGAACCTAGAAGATGAAGCGAAGCTCTCCCTACTACTACACTCCCCAGTGATTAGTTCTTGATTATCATTTGGGAATGTGACCTGAAAATCTCCATCTTTGTTTACACTCAAATTACAGAACCCCACTGCTTTATCTCTATAACACGTTACATTGCAACCATCATTCTTCTCCTTTAAGTGTCCTACACGAACTTTGTAAGTTTTGAGTGAGTGGGTCTGATCCCGATAATTGAAAAACTTCACTAAGTCAGATTGACCATTAAAATGGCATTCCAAATCTTCCAATTTCTCCAGGCATCCTACTTCCTCTCCTTTAACAGTCATCGGAGCATTTTTTCCCCATCCAAGTATAAAGACTTGCAAGTGAGAGAGTTCACGTAATATCCCACCAGGAAATTCCTTTTGACCACAGTTACTCATTCTAAGATACCTCAGTTCAGATAGACATTCCAAACCTTGAGGAATATTTTCAAGTGCAGTGCGATAGAGATCCAACCTCCTCATTTCCCTGAGCTTTTCTAATGATGGTACATGAACTAACTTTTTACAATCAATGAGCAATAATGTAGTGAGCCTCACCAAATTAGAGACAGAATCAGGCAATTTTTCAATAACCGTGTGAGACAGATCGAGGATCTTGAGCCCATGCAATTGGTTGAAAAATATATCGTCAATCAATTCCAACCCTCTATTATAGTGTAACAATAGAGTTGATAGCATGGGGCACCTTGGTGAATGTCTGGAAGGAATTTCTTTAATTTGGTTTTCTATTAGTGAAGCAGTCACAAGATTCTCCCCCCATTCTACTGCACCCGACAAATTTTTTAATTTCACACCTGCTTTAATTATGACTGGACCGCACTCTTGATCATATATTTCGATAGCCATGCCCCTGATCAATTCATGCATCTTGACAGCACTATCACCATCAATACTTTCTAATAAGCAGA
This sequence comes from Salix koriyanagi, assembly GCA_029228605.1. Taxonomy (NCBI): domain Eukaryota; kingdom Viridiplantae; phylum Streptophyta; class Magnoliopsida; order Malpighiales; family Salicaceae; genus Salix; species Salix koriyanagi. The sequence goes on along the minus strand of CM055345.1, from coordinate 11,485,915 downwards.
CATCTTCAAGTCTATTAAGCAGACCATGGCCTCTGCGAAATTCTTTCTCCCTACTTTCCTGCTTTTTTATCACTCCCTCATCAATCAAATAAGCTATCAAATCATCTTTAGGGATCATGAAGCCTTTGGGAAATAATGCACAGTACAAGAAACCTTGTTCCTGATCAAACTTCTTTAGGTGGGTATAGCTTGATTTCAACGATGGGAATACCTTTTCCATGTCAGAGTGACCAGCACTTGATTGTTCCAGGTCTTGTAAAGCATTCTTCCATTGGCGATCGTAACGCAACCTCTTCATGGATCCAGCCATTGCTATGATTCCTAGCGGCAAACCACCACACTCATTTACAATACATTTTGCAATTCGTTTCTTTTCTGGAGAAAGTTCAATGGTATTTCCAAGTTTCTTCATGAACAAAGACATAGCTTCTTCACGTGAAAGAGGATTTACTCTGATGCTTCGACTAGCCACCGTTTGACAAACTCCTTCTGATCGAGTTGAAACAATCAGCTTGCATCCTTTAATTGTCTCAGGAATTCCCACTTTGTTTAGCTCAAAATCATCCCACAGATCATCTAAAAAAAGGATCCATCCTTGATTCAGTCGTAGTTCTTTGGACAATTTGGTAGCTCTAGACTGATCATCATCTTCACTTGAAAGATCTAAGCCAATACGTTTAGCAATAAGATTCTGCAATCTTTCAATGCTGAAATTTTGAGACACGGGCACCCAGTAAAGACGATGAGTACTGTCCTGACTTTGTAGAAGCTCATTATGGATATGTTTTAGCAATTCTGTTTTACCAAGTCCCGCCATTCCGTAAATGCCAATGGTTAAGACTTCATCATCCATTATCCAAGACCGTATCTCTCTTGCATTCGCTTCAAATGCTCGACCCAGTAGCATTGTAGAGCTAGTAGGTAATGGATCTCCCCTAGTCTCATCGAATAGATAAGCAGTGTCTTCAAGTATCGTATCCAACCTTTGATAAACTAAATCTTCACCAGGGGGTATGCGAGAAGAGACATTTGTTGGTTGGGATGGATCTACTCGAGGCTCTTCGTCTTCAACAATGATGCTAGGAGGTAATGGATCTTCGAGTGAAAGATGTTCTCGTTGGTGTGCCATCATCATTTCACCTGTAGAGCTAGTAGGTAATGAATCTCCCCTAGTCTCATCGAATAGAAAAGTAGTGTCTTCGAGTATCGTATCTAACCTTTGATCAGCTAATCCACTTGCTAAAGCTTCACCAGGGGGCATGTGAGAAGAGTCATTTCTACCTAAAGCTGCTTCTTTAATGTCTCCAGGAACTTTGACACATACTTTAACACCCTTCCCTGTCACTCCTGACAAATGGTGTCTGATCCTCGTAATGGGTGTACCTTTGCCAAAGTTATGGCCACAAAAAATACACTTCGCTTTATCATCATTCAACTTTGCAACACATTCCCATAATCGATCAGGTGTTCTAGTCATTTTGATCAGTGGCTCTGTAAAAAAGAGAAGAAAAAGATACATGTCAACACGATGCCTTGAGGAAAAAAAGGAAAAAAATATTGAATAAGAATTAATGAAAGTAACATTAGGATTAGATAAAATAATTAACAACAAATCTTATATTAGAATCACGGGGCCATATTTATAGTTCAACTACAATATTACTCTTTACTATATATAAAAATCTTACAACATTCTTATCCCTAAACATGTCAATTAATTTATTCATACCAAACATGTATACGTAATACATATGCTTCCTGTGAGGCCCGTGATTTCTTTTTAAAGCCTTGGGCTGTGAGTTTTTTTCTAGGTTTGACCGTTAGTTAAAGCCCAAACCTCCTATTCCTTTTCACGAGCCCAATACACACACACATATATATAATAATAATGATAATAATAATAATGATAATAATAAAATAAGAGTGCAAAGAACATCCCCAAATCATTCTTCCTAAGAACACCGGCACATGTTTTCTTCTCTTCTGTCAAAACTCTCTTCAAAACCAAGGTCTGCCAAACGATTATATTGTCTTGCTGTATTATTTCGGTATAATAAGGCTATTGAAAATATTGGGTTTATGCGAGTTAGTTGATAATTTAGGGGTTCGTTGATTTGAAATGCGTGTAAGTAATTCTATATGCATATGAACATAGATTATGAATGATGGTACATGATTATGAATAATTGATATATATTGATTTATTTTGGATAAAACCTTAGAAATGTGTGATCGAAAATAGTGAATTATAAAAGAATTAAATTGAAGAATCATGTTAGGAAAATCTGTTTAGAGGTTGAAGATAACAAATTTCAGTTTGGTCCTTGAATTTTGAAAATTATAATTTTTCCATGAAAAATACAGTTTAGTCCCTAACTAAATAAAGTTTTTAAGAGAGATTGATAGAAAATTGAGTTTTATTTGTAAGTATTATCGAAATGTTATGGTTTCTCTTGAAACACAGGACAAGTAATTTATCTTATTATGCTTAATGAATTTCTCTATTAAAATAAATTTGTATTAGAAAAACACAAAATTTAAAATAAAAACCAACATAAATACAAGATTTATTGAATAAAAAAAATGTAATGTTGCACATTTGAAAAATCTTTTAAAAAAAATTATTTTTTTTGAAAAAAAACACAATTCAATCATAACCATCTCTTTAAAAACTAAAGACACCAAATATCATTAAAAATCATATCAAACTAATTAAAACATATACCCTAAATTTATTTGCAAAAAATATCAACTAATGTGTTGATTTAAAAAAATCTATATAACAAAATCAGGCTAGGCTCTGCTAGCCTTGGTAGTCAGGCCTAGCACCTGACATGATCAAGCACCAACCTAACATGGGCCTATATATATTATGTTTTATGGGTTGAATGCATAAAAAAAAGACTTCTCACTTGCATCAATAGGCAGCACATTGTTTGTCCATCCCTAAAATCTAGTATTTTGGAGGTTGGAAAAACAAATCCTTTGTTTTTTTTCTCGAAAACTAGTTTTCAACTCATTTTTTGCCCAAAACACTTAGGAAACATTTTAGAGATTTTGTTAAACTAATGATGGCTATGATAACACAAAAAACACCCCAAAACAAACAAGCTTCTAGAGCTCAAATATGATTTTTGAGGTGTTTTCAAGTTAAAGAGAAACATATATTCTTAACTCATTTCATCATATGGAACCATTTAACATATAAAACAACTATTTTGGTTGCCAAATTCATCAACAATGGATTTTCTCTCTCAAATTCGAACTCTAATTACTTCCTCCCTTTCCTCCAACAAAAAAGGACTGAAAAATAACGAGGATAAAGTTCAATACTAAAATTGAATTTTGTAAGATGTAAAAGATTGGTCACCTAATAACTAAAAAAGACAGGGAAATTCAAATGAATGTTTGAAAAAAAAAATTTAATCCACCACCTCTATTATCTGTTATTTTCACTTTGCCCCTTTTCTTTCAATCCAACCCTCCCTTGCACATAAGCATGCAATGAAGCTTTAATTTAGTCTCAAAATGGTTTGATTGTGCAAAAACAAAGTTCAGGGATCAAAGTTGAAATTTTTCAAAATATTACATTATTCTAATTTATATTACAATATGAGAGGATTAAATAGTATTTTAATTTATATTATAATGTTGTTTTGTTGTCTCCCTTTTGTGTAGCTTGGTTGTTGAGTTGATAATCTTGGAGTGAGAGAAATTAGAACATATTGGTCTCACCCTCACACATCTGTAATCTAACATAATCGCTCTCCCTTACCCATTGTCGCTAATGTTGATCAAACCTTAGTCATTGCCAGCCTGCTTTTATCCCTTCAACCAGATCAAAGATAGTTTCTCTCCCTCACCCCTAACAACCATTGTGGCACTCCATAAAATAGTTGTTACCCACAATCAAACCTTCCTCTTCATATTATGGTGGGGATATCAGACCCATACCGCAAATTACACGGGTATATGGACGGAGATGACGAAGGATGACCAAGCAATTCACGTTTATGTTGAATAATTTCATTTGATGGGCTAGGCCTAATAGTGAGATGTTTTAGGGTTTTACTATTTATATATTTCTTTGTCATTATGGGAGACAATTTTTGATGATTAATGAAAATATTGTTGACTTTGTGTATCTCTATTCCCCTTTCTTCTCTTTTTTACCTTTATTCTTTCTTAAAAGCATTTTTTTATTGCTTTAATCCTTATTATTTATTGTTCCGCATGAAATTTGGCATCAGAGCTAGGGTTTCTTACAATTAAACAATTCACATGATAAACCCTAGATCCGATTTGATATAAAGAAAAAAAAATGTTCATTATTCATCATCAACGATAGCAATCAATGACGCCTCAGCCAATCACAACCAGCAGACCATCAAAGGTAGTCGGTATAGGTGGAGTACTTAGTCAAGAACATCATTGTCGCCTACTTTAATGAGAAACTTAATGAGACAAAACAAAAGTACTCAACTTATGATAAGGAGTTTTTATGCAGTGGTTCAAGCCTTGCATTTTTAGCGTGATTACTTGTTACCATAGGAGTTTGTTATTTACTCTGACCATGAGGCCCTCCACTATCTTAATTCCCCAAAAAAGCTCAATCACAGGCATGATCATGGGGTTGAATATTTGCAAGCATATTCATTTGTTTTGAAACATAAATTTGGGATAGAGGATAAAGTTGCAGATGCCTTGAGATGTTGGGTAACAGTTTTATCTGTAATGAGTGTGGAAGTCACAAGATTTGAGAGACTCAAAAAGGAGTATGAATCTTGCTCATAATTTGTAGAAATATACTTGACAACGAAGGATGAGAATCATCGTGTCATTAACGGTTATCACCTTCAAGATGGATATTTATTTTGAGATAATAAGCTTTGTATCCTGAAAACATCCGTGTGTGAATTTTTTATATGGGAGATTCATGTTCTCTTAGGACATTTTGTAAGGAATAAAACCATCAAAGAGGTGGAACGTCAATTTTTTTGGTCTAGTTTGAGAAGAGATATTGCTAAATTGGTAGGTCAATGTCGAACTTCCCAACTATCTAAACATAAAAAACAAAACACTAGTCGTTACACCCCATTACCCGTTCCCTATTTACCTTGGCAAGATGTAAGCATGGATTTTGTGCTAGGACTTACACGTACTGGAAAGAAACATGATTCTATTTTTATGGTTGTCGATCAATTCTCTAAGATGACCCATTTTATTCCTTGTACTAAGACCATTAATGCTTCCAGAGTTGTAAAACTCTATTTTGACGAGATTGTCAAGTTATATGGTCTTCCCAAAACCGTAGTGTTAAATTATTTCTGGAAAACCAAATTGAAGTTTTTTATTATTTACCACCCCCAAACTGATGGTCAAATTGAGGTGGTTAACAGGAGTTGACAACTTTTTGAGGTGTCTAGTGAGTGATCAATCTAGGAATTGGGATCTGATTCTTCCGATGATCTAATTTGCCTATAATAGCTCTATCAATAGATTAATAGTCATAAGTCTCTTTGACGTTGTATATGGTTACAAACCCAGGAAACCCTTAGACCTTTTTCCAATGTCCCTTCATACTAGAGTGTCTGAAACCATAAGCCACTTCCTATTCCAAATGATTTTAGCATTAACTCTACATTTAACATTGAGGATCTAGTTGCATACTATAAGCCACTTTCTATTCCAAAAGATCCATTTGACATAACACTTAACTCCCCTCATGATGATCCTATTAAAACCTCTACCCCTTTCACCTTGATATCAGCACAAAAAGATAGTATTGATGTTATTGTGGATGAACAAGTTGTTATTAACAGGAATGGTGAGGTTCAACGGTTTGTAGTTTACTGGGTGGGCCAATCTGATTCAGATTGCACTTGGATCACTGGAGATACTTTACAACAAATTGATCAAGATCTTTGAGAATACTATTAGAGTCGGCCAGTGCTACACTCAACGGGGTCGAGTTTCTCCAACCCCGGGATTGTTGGTGGGGGCACCTGACCTACACCGTAAATTACACGGGTATATGAATAGAGATGACGTAAGATAGCTTAGCTTGTCATGCTTTGGTTGGGAGACTAAGCCCATTTGGGCCTATCACATTGTTATTTTATTTATTTGAAATTATTTATGTTAAATAATTTTATTTGATGGGCTGAGCCCAACAGTGAGATGTTTTAGGGTTTTACTTTTTATATGTTTCTTTGTCATTTTAAAAGACAATTTTGATGATTAATGAGAATATTGCAGACTTTCCCCTTTCTTCTCTTTTTTAGACTTTTTCTTTCTCTAAAGTTTCTTTCTTTTATTGCTTTAATTCTTATTATTTATTGTGATGCATCACATTAGCCAACATGTATTCTTCTTTCTAAGACTGTAACACCTACATCTCCCCCTACCAAAGCAACCGCCAACCATCACAGACCACTACCACAGTGGTGGTTTTAACTTTCAACCGATCACATCCCTTCTGTCTCCCACCACACTGTAATAGGAACACAACTAGTTTGTACCATCTCTCTCCCCTGAGGCCAACATAACCCAACACATTTAGCTACTCCCACCAAAGCATCCACCAAGAATAAAATGAGAGAAAAGAAAACAAAGTTTTTTGACAAGTTTGGTTTTTTTAAAATGCTATCTTTTTCCTTCTAAACACTAGTTTTATGAGACTTAAAAGATAGAAAAAACCTTAATTTTATTTGTGATTCATTGCAGATGGAGGGATTGCAAAATATGGAGAAGATTGTTATGGATAAAGCATAGAAATGTCAATGCAAGGAGGTCAATATGTGAATTTCTTTGCTCCTATGTCATCAAAGAAACCAATATGCCTTTATATGAACAAGTGGAGTTATTGATGGTGATCTTGACATCTTTAAATGCTTACAATTCATAATTATTTCCAACGTGTACTTGACTTGACAATCTAAGATTAAACTGGTTATCCCATCTACAGTCCCAGCTTGGTTTTAAAGGAAAGCATTTTGTCCAGCTAGATCCAATAATCAAATTGAAAAAATTTGCAACACAGTTATTGGTTTGGGGTGGAGGAACAAAAGTAATAGCTGGAAAGTTTTAGTAAATGAAATTGTGTAAAGGCATGTATGATGCATAATAACCTTACCTTTATGTAATGAATTTGATGATGTGATTTTAGAAACCTACCAATAAAAACATGATTATTGGATTAATATTTCATCAAGTAATAGTTACCAATTACAAAATAACTGCTCTTTTGACAGTTGGGCATTGGGATGATTATATCTCATATGGAGGACTAAATTGGTTTAGAGTTTTGAAGTTTAATAGACTTTGTAGGATCTATTTTCATTATCATTTCCTTGTCTGTTTTGCGTCATCCTCCACATTGTTTAATATAGTTTGCTACAATTTCTTTATTAGCTTGTCCTTCATGCTTAATGGAGGGGGGATAACCTGAAGCTAGCTAAAACATTTGGTTCACCTGTTTGGACATTTACACATGAGGCATCGACATGTCTTGGTTTTATTTCATTTATATTTCTACATTCCATTAAATACTTCATTGGATTGTCTTAAATCTGAATTATTGCAATGTTTATTTATTATTGAACAAAGTATATGATTCTTCTTAGTTTTTCAGTTTCACTTTCCTCTCCCATGCCCCAGTGTAGTGACATTTTTTACCATTATAATTATTTTAAGGTGATATGAAAACACAAAAAATATAAAAATAAAATAAAGATAGAATATTTTTAAATTTTTTCTAAAATATTTTTGAAATGCAATGACAAACCAGCACAAAGTAATTTAACCAAAAAGTAATAAAAATTCTATCTTCTATTAGGAAAATAATTTTTAATTCTCTTTTCTATTATCACACTGCAGCTTCAACGCTATAAATTTGAAAATTTATAGGAGGATAATAAATTAAAAATGTTATATTTATTCTTTTCCTCGAAGATAAAATACTTATTTTAATTAGAATCTTTTCTTTTTTATTTTTCCGAGATCCTTAACCACACATAATATCATTTTTTTTTTCAAATTGTTCTTTAGCAAATACATGAGCTTGCGCTCCGCCGCAGCGATAATTTTTTTTTTGTCTTGTTTCAATATATATAAATTTTTATTTTGTATTATGATTTTTATTTTTTTATTTTTTAATTTAGTTTTGATCCTTTTGAGATAGTTTTTAAAAGTTTTTTGTATTTATATATCTATACTCTAGTTTTGATTTTTAATTTTTATTGTAATTTAACTTTCTATTAAATGCAGATTGCGTTAGAAAACAATGTGAGTTCAGCTTTGGTGACGTGAAATGAGAGTGGAACTCTCTTTTATGCATGTATAGTGAATCTTCTATTGTTAGTGATTTGTTATCTTTATGTTTTTTTTGCATTTCTATTGTATATGTGTTTTGTCTTATTTGAGGGTAAAAGGGTTATTTTACCGTGCGCTGAAAATGTGAATTTACAGTAACACCCCCTGTGACAACTCTTGATTTTTGTCTTATTTGAAGGTTTTATGGTTATTTTATTGTGCCCACAGATATAAAAGATCGAAAATACCCCAGAGTCCAAGGCTAAATTACAGTGCATTGAGAGGTAAAATAATAATTTCACTATTACAATCAACAGTAATTTATATCTATTGTTACAGTAATTTTGCTATAATGATCTTTTTTAGCTTATTAGATAAATACTAACCAATAAAAAATAGTTTTAAATGTGATTTAAATTACTTTACGTGTAACAAATCAAAACTTTTTAATGAAAAATAGAATAGAGATAAACCTGAATCCGAGCTTCTTCTTCTTCTTCTTCTTTATATATATATAGAGAGAGAGAGAGAGCAGAAAACTTAATTAGTATGGAATACCACACAGCTATAGCAAATCATTTAAATATCGGTGGATCATGACTTCCTATTATAAGAAAACTTAATTAAAAAACCACCAGCCTTGGTAATTTAATAGCAAGCATGCTGTTTTACTTGGAAAAATCAAGCAATTAAAAACAAAATGGGAAGACAAAAAAAAGAGAGCGATTTAGTTTACCTGGACGTGTATGCCTGCAAAAAGATTGTATAGTCACGGGTTTGCTAAAGCAAACAGGAAAGAACAGAGATCTGAGATAGAAGAATGGTTTAGAAATGGTGGTGAGGGAAAGAAACGTTTTTCTCACAATTTAAGTACTTTTCTAAATTGAACTCTAGCAAATAAATAACCAGCAAAAGTTTTAAGAAATAAATATCAGTTTACCTGCAAACTAAAAATCAAGCAATCTGGAAAAATCAAGTAATCTGGAAAAATCAAGCAATCTGGAAAAATCAAGCAAAAAAAGGTTCACCTGCAAAAAGCGGTTCTCCAAGTGTCTAGAAACTGTTTTGCTTAAGCAATCTGGAATCAAACTGACAGCTGAGAGAGAAGAACGGTTTAGAGAAGGTGTCGAGGGAAAGGAAATGGATGAATGGAAGCACAGATAGTGTGGAAGAGATTTTATGTTAAGATTGAATGGTTCAAGAAGAATATTGTAATGGAGGTGAATAACTTAGTTTTCTTTTTATTTACTTTTTGCTACAGTAGTCAACCATGGCTTGGGAGACTTTTATGGGTAATGATTTTTTTTTAAATCTTTTTTTATTGAAAAATATATTAAAATAATTTAAATTTTTAAAATAAAAAATAAAACACAGAATGTATAAATGTATAACTCAATCGTGTAACGTGTTGACGCCTGAAAAAAACAACACCCAATTTCTAAAATTATAATTGTAATATAAATATTTTAAATATATATATATATAAAACTATTAATTGAAAAAAATTAGAGCCTAGCAAGTCAAGTCAAGTCAATTAAGATGATATATTTTGATCTAATATCACTTGCCCTGCGCTTCATTGCACCCAAAATCAAATATTTTAACATGTGAAAAAAATGGTAATGGTTCTAGATCCTTTTTATGATGCTATACATTTGAGTAAAATAATTAATCTATAAAACTTTCGATTATTTAGTTTTTATATATATTCATTTTATTATAGATAAGACGTTTAAAATAATAATAATAATTACTTTTAAGGTATTTTTTTCTTAAAAATATGCGAGGTTAATTATATATTTTGATATTTGTTTATGTATTAATGCCTTAAAATATATATAAACAAATGACCTAAGTTTTTTTTGAAAAACCTCAAATTAATTTAATCTTAGTGTTCTGAAATACTTTTAATATAATAATATGAAGAATAAATCTTAAAAAATAAAAATAATTGCTGCTTGATTATCCACAAACACTTCTGTTCGACTCAATTGATTCCAATTATAATGATCGTGACAACGATAATATTGTCTATAATAATCAAAATATTAATTATTTACAATAATAGTTATAGTTGTAGCTATAATAATTGTGGCAATTTAACAATCATGGTAATAATAATGAGAATAATAATTGAAATAATTCATTAGTCGATGCTATTTTTATTCAAAATTAACTTTTGCGCCTTTTTAATTTTTGATATTTCAAATCTAATATCACCTAAATAAAAAAAAATATGAAGCTATATGTAGACATAATGGATGGGAAATTGGATCAAATTATCTACAATGAAAAAATATACGACTCACTTGCCCTGCGCTTTGCCGTAGTCAGAACCAAATATTTTAACATGTGAAAACAATGTTAATAGTCCTTTTTTTTTATGATGCTATATATCTAAGTGAAATAATCAACCTAAAAACTTTTGATTATTTATTTTTTGTATATATTCATTCTATTATGAATAAGGCATTTAAAATAATAATAATAATAATAATAATTACTTTTAAGGTATTGTTTTTCTTAAATAATAATAATAATAATAATATAAACGCCTTAAAATATATATAAACAAATAAACTAAGTTTTGTTTTTTAAAAAATCTCAAATTAATTTAATCTTAATGTTCTAAAATACTTTTAATATAATAATATGAAGAATAAATCTTAGAAAATAAAAAAAATATATAATTTAATTTCTTTTGAAATAAAAAATACTTTAAACTAAAAATATATCAAGCCACACATAAAAAAACAGAATAAAAAAAGACAACAAATCATTAACAACAAAAGATTCACTATACATGCATAAGAGAAAGTTTAACTTTCATTTTACGCCACCAGAGTTAAACTTAGAATATTTTTTAATACAAACTATATTTAATACAAAGATAAATAACAATAAAAATTAAAAGTCAAAACTAACAGTATAAATATATAAATACAAACAAAAAATTAAGAACTATTCCACAAGGACCAAGGAAATAAAGGGATTGAAAGTAAATCAAAAAAATAAAATATTAAAAACCAAAATAAAAAATTACATATATTAAAACGAGACAAAAAAAAATTTTGCTCTAACGGCGAAGCGCGAGGTAATGACTCATCTTATCTATATTTCAGCCATAATAGGAACTGAAAAATCAAGGACTAAATTATTTTATCAAAAACTGTTTTTCAACCCATTTTAAACCAATAACATTTTAGGAATCATGATAAACCTATTAATGATCTAAAATAACCAAATAATTATCTTAAAAGCCGAAATAACCCAAAACCAAAAATCAACTTGAGCTCATATATGTTTTTATTATGAGCTTTAGGTAAAAAAAATCTAATATCAACTCCCCTCATAAAAATTAAACATCTGACACAAATATCTTTTATATTGGTGTTCAAAATTATTGTCAACGATATATTTTTCTCTCTACTATCGGAATTCAACAACCTCTTCTAGAACCTAAAAAATAACAAAAATAAATTTTTATATCAAAATTAAATTTGAAAAATATCAAGGTACAAATATTGTAAACGATGAAAGTTTATCTTTTTTCAAAACTTATGGCATGCCATCAATCTTTTATGTCTTTTTCATTTAGGTTCCTTTTTTTCAATTCTTCATTTTATAAGAAATAAAAATCAATTAGTTGTCAATTACAACTAAATCACTGGAAAATAAAGTTTGAGAATCAAATTAATTTTTTCTTGCAAAATGTGTGAGAGGATGAATAGTGAGATCATGCACAATGGAAAATATACTTAGAGCCCATTTGATAGTGTTGTAGTTGTTGTTTTTTAAAGTATTTTTTTACTTTAAAATACATTAGAATAATATTATTATATTTTAATTTTTTTAAATTTTATACATTAAAATAATTTAAAAACGCAAAAATAAATTTATTTTATTTAAAAAAAATAAGTTTTAAAAACCAAAAACCAAAACGGGATTAATATTTTATGTAAAATGCTACCCGACACATGTGAACCCAGTTGTTGAAACTTTGAAAACAGGGAGGTAATTATTTAAATGGTCGCCACATGATCGCATGTTAACGTGTGGACCCTATTGTTGACGAGACACTGAAAACAGGGGGTCTATAACGTGTCCCCTTTTTTTCTAGTTTTTTATTTTGGTTTTTATTTTTTTATTTTTTTATTTAGTTTTGATCCCTTGATTTTTTTGGTATTTCTAAGATAGTTTTTAATTTTTTGTTTGTATCTATACACCTCTGCTCTTAGTTTAGATTTTTTACTATTATTTTTATTTTTATTAAATGCAGCTTGCGTTAAAAAAAACATAATAAGTTTAGATTTGGTGGTGTAAAATAAGAGTGAAACTCTCTCTTATGCATGTATATAAATATTATTTTGTATTTGTATATTATAAAAAACATGTGCAATATCCTTAATAGCCCTAGATGTAACTGTTGATTCTTGTCTTATTAGAGGGTATTATGGTTATTTTACTATACCCAGAAACATTAAAAATCTAAAATACCCTTAGAACCATGGCTAAAATCACAGTTCACCGAGAGGTAAAATAGTAATTTCACCATTGCAATCCACAATAATCTGTGTCTAAATACACAATGAATTTTACTCTGCAAGACCCTGATCTCCTTTAGTTTTCTAGTTAATATATATATATATATATATATATATATATATATATATATATATATATTATTTTAATAAAGAATACTTTAAAAAACAGTATAAATAACGCTTTTAGACATAACTCATGCAGAATGCATAATGCAATTGACAAATTTCCAATACGTGCACATTTTATAGTTGCTATGTATAAGTGAGAAATCACTGTAGCAATCCACAGTGTTTTGTGAGAAGAGCTACAGTGCTATGTAAAAATAACGCTTTTAAACATGACTCATACAGGATGCAATTGACAAATTTCTAATATGTGCACATTTTTTTAAACATAATAACTGTCATGTATAAATGTATATGTGGGAAGAGACCTGTTCCCTTCCTTTGCACCAGAGTTCGATCCTCTTTGTGCATGTTTGTCACTCCCGTGGTGTCTTACCAGTCCATTGGGTTTGCAGGGTATTCAGTGGTTTTGGGGATTAGTCGTGGTGTGCGTAAGTTGGCCTAGATACCCCGGTCATCAAACAAAAAACAAAAATAAATGTATAAGAGGGGGGAAAAGTGAGTCCGGTGATTAGTCGTGGCACACTTAAGCTGGCCCGAATACCGCGGTTATAAAAAAAAGTATAAGTGGGGAAAAAAAGCATAAGCGGAAAGCACTATATCAATCCACAATGTTACGCGAGGAGAGCTACAATGTTATCCCCACACCATCTATACGGTTATAAAAAAAAGTGGATTCGGGGATTAGCCGTGGTGCGTGTAGGCTGACCCAGACACCCCAGTCATAAAAAAAACAAAAAAAATTGTATAAGCGGGAAAAAAAAGGTAAGCTCGTTCGGACACTCCGATTATCAAAAAAAATGTATAAGTGGGAAAAAAAAATAGGAAAAAAAAAGTATAAGTGGGAAAGCACAGTAGCAATCCACAATTATTAAAAAAATGGGTATGGGGATTATTCGTGGTGCGCGTAAGGTGGCCCAGACACCCTGGTTATCAAAAACAATGTATAAGAGGGAAAAAAGTGGGTCCGATAATTAGTCGTGGTTCGCTTAAGCTGGCCCGGACACCCCGGTTATCAAAAAAACAAAAACGATTGTATAAGTGGGAAAAAAGCACAAGCGGGAAGGCACTGTAGCAATCCACAGTGTTCTGTGAGGAGAGTTACAGTTAAAAAAAAAAGTCCGGGGATTAGTCATGGTGCATGTAAGCTGGCTCAGACATCCTATTCATAAAAAAATATATAAGCGGGAAAAAAAAGTGGATATGGTGATTAGTCGTGGTGTGCGTAAGCTGACTTAGACACCTTGATTATAAAAAAACAAAAAAAAATATATAAGTAAAAAAAAAGCTTTCTCCACACCATTTATATGTATAATAATAATAATAATAGTAATAATAATATATAGCTAGCGCATTTGGGTGTCATTCTCTGCAAGAACATTAATTTCCTTTTTATTATAAAAATAATTTCCAACAAATACAGTGTTGAATCCACATCACTGGGTGATGGGTACAAAAACAATTTGTACATGCATGAAAAGAAGTGCATACATTTAACGATGGAAAAAGGCTCGAAGAAGACATGTGTAGCACATGGAAAGAGGGCCAGATCTACCTCACTTTTATTTTACTGTTGAAAACCCTGTTGAAAAAAAGAGGTCCGGTTTTCAACAGGAATAAACAGTGAAAATAACTATTTATTACTGTTGAAAACCCTGACCTTTTTTAGCTATTCTACTAGTTAATTACTCGTATTATGTTGTGGGTTGAGTAAATAATTTTTATAATTATTGAGATTAAAATAATTAATAGATTTTACTAGTTCAGAAATAAAATATAACATCTATACATGCAAAGTTTGATATAATAAAACACATTAACACACCCTATTATAACAATAACAATATTGAAGGCTTAACATCTAAAAATATCATTACTATTATTGCTAAAACAATAAAAATCATCAGATTATCCCGAGAAGAAAGAAACTCAAAAACATTAATAAAAGAGGAAGCAAGAAAAAAAAAACTAAAACTATTATTATTATTATTATTGCGTGAGTAATAGGAAAATAAATTCAATAAAAGAATAAAAAAAACCAAATAAACTTTAACAAAAGAGCAAAAAAAAATTATTAGCTAAAAAAAATCATTTGACATGAAAATAAAAAACAACCAAAAGAAAGAACAAAGAAAAACAATAGAAATATCAATTTTCAGATGATCACAAAGACAAACTAAAATTTAAGAACAAAAATTTTCAAAAAAATGGTACCTCAACAAAATAAAAAATAATAAAAATTAAAAACCAAAGCTAAAAGCACATATATATAAACATGGACAAAAATAAGGACTATTTCATAAATATAAAAAATAAAAGAATTAAAATAAAAAATTAAAAGTATAAGAGTCGAAATGAAAACCAAATATATTATCAATTTCAAACAAAGGACAAAATTGAAAAAATCAAATCTTCTGTACCAAAAATATTAAGGGATTTAAAAGCAATTCGGAAATTAAAAGAATAAGGACTAAAATGAAAATGTAATATATAATCAATTTCAATGGAAGGACATAATTAAAACAAATCAAAACTTACATAAAAAAAAATAAGGACCATATAGCACAATTAAAAGAGCAAGGACTGAAATGAAAAACCCATAAAACAAGGGGGATGACGTGTAGTTTATGGTTAAAGAGAGAGAAAAGGGGGAAAAAAGTTCAACCGCCTACCGTCTCGTCTCCGACCACTGTATAAGATCACACAACACTCCATGAGGAAGACGACACGGTGGCGTATCCACAGAGATGCCAAATGGACATTTTCTGCCACTGGACAATACCACACGTGTCGCTCGAAGAGGGCGTGAGGCTGAATACTGTCGGCCGCATGTGCCACACGCGCCCACAGTATTCAGAGAAAAATAATAAAAATGGTTAATTACCGTAACACCCCTACAACCAACTCTTCAATCTTGTCTTATTGGGGGACATATTCATATTTAGCCATTTTCAAAAAAATTGAAATTCCCATGGCACCCCTCCCAGCCAGAGGTGATTTTTGTCTTTTTTGAGGGATAAAATGATTATTTTATTGTGCAAAGAAATATAAAAAAATTAATAAACCAATGACCCGAACCGGACCGAAAATATGCAATTACCATGGCACCCCTCCTGGCAGCACCTGTTTTTTTTTTTGTCTTTTTTGAGGGACAAAATGGTTATTTTACTATGCAAAAAATATAAAAAATCAATGAACCGATGAATCTAACCGACCTAAAAACTGAGCAACACTATTGTAATCCACAATAATTTTACTCACAATAAACATTACTGACCTTGAGTTGTTTCTTTTAGTGTATTGTATAATAATAATAGCTTGGAGTAGCTTTATAGGAATTAACGGAAAAGCTAAAGGGTGGAGAAACTATTGTTCACCCATTGCTTATAATCCACAGTTTTGTTTTAATATTAAAAATAATTAAAAAATATTTTTAAAAAACTTATTTCTTTTCATTTTATCTTTTTATAAGATTAAAGTGGTTTTCAGATTTACTAGAGTAACTCAAGTTGCACTCGTTTAGGGGTTTAGTATGGTGTCTTTTGTTTATTATTTTTTTTAATTGAACTTGGTTTTATTATCATCTATTTTTTTCTCATATAACTGTTTTTTTGAAAACAATCATGTTGTTAAGCTTTATAAAGTCCATCAACTTATTCAAACATTTGGCTTGTTGATATGGTCACGAGTCTGACGTGTTTAAAATTTTCTTTTCTTTTCAATTTCATATATAGATATTGGGTTAATTGAGAATTTAATTTTATACCTGGTTTTGTTTTGCTTTCTATGAGATTACCATGATCTCAAAAAATATCTTGATATTTGATTTTGCAATCGCTTATTTTTGTTATCAAATTATAAAATAAGTTATTAGAACTAATAGAGTCCATGATTGAGGTTGCAAGGGAACTAAAGTTTATCAAATATATTATTATCTTAGTTTTCTTTTTTAAAATGTTATCTTATAATTTTTTTAAAAGTTAAATCATGTTCTTACCTGTATTTCAGGTAACTTTTGAATCCATAAAATCGATCATTTAAATCGAGTCAACTCATATTTGATTGAATTGAAAATTTAAGCTGGACAAAGAACTGAAATATGGGATTTTAAAATTGACCTAATTAGTTATATTTAATGAAAAGATGATAATAATTTGTAATCTTAATATTTTTATATTTATAAAAAGTTGGTATTATTGCATACAAAGTTAACAACATCTCCACATTTTTTAAGCATACCAAGTTGACAACATCTCCACATTTATATTTCATGGTCATCATTATCATTAAAATTCCAACCATTCTATAACGTATCTTGTCTCATCACAGCACAATATAGAATACCCTTAAATGTTCATGAATCATACATAATGCATATAAGAGCTTAATGAACTTATAATCTACGAGACATATTTTCCCATAGAATACCAGAAATACGAACATTTTAATACAAAAATACATGTATAATTTTATCTACATCTCCTTGGATTTAAGTAAAGGTTCATAAACTTAACAAAATAAATACAAGTTAATGATAACATTAATACCACAACATAATTACAAGCCCAAGATAACATATTCGTCTAACATCTACGATTTACAATATCAATGTTTCTATTGAAAAATATCACGACAAGATTTCTGACATGAGAGGAACTGACATTTAGAATATTTTATCATGTTAGACTATAATACAATAATTAATTAACTAAAACATGTTCATGACCATTTAAAGTATTTAGTCATTACCAATGATAGATTAAATTTCTCATTTGAAGCTCACATATGGTTCATACTTTAACTTCTAGTTGGATTCAATATTCCAACAATCAATTCATACTAATTCTTTTAGTTCCTTTTTAATCAACCAAACTAACAATATAACTCGGTCATTTGAATACTGATGCTACTAGCCCTAGGCTAAACTAAATTGATTATCTCGGTTATCTGAACATAGATGTCACTAACCATTGATTTGTCAAAATAAATTACTCTAGTCATCTGAACATAGATGTCACTCTAGCCATCGACTAGTAAAATTTAATTATCCTGATCATTTAATTATGTCTGTAAGCAATTTTATATAACTATTCTTCTCATGCCTATAAGCAATATTCACATAACAACCTTTCTTATACTCGTAGGTAATATTTACATAACACTATTCTTTATGATACACAATTTACAAAATACATACAATGTTTATTACATTCTAGCATCATAAAAGTCTTAAAAATTAAACAAGCAAGGGGGAGACCCTTACCTTGAACTCCTATTATACATGTTATTGAGAAGTTAGGTCCCATTTTGAATGCTTCTCTCTTTGAAGTTTATACCCAAGATGGAGTGTTTCTCATAATATCTTCTTCAAGATTCTTGTTCTTCTTCAAAACAAGTTTTTCCTTCACAGGTTTTGCCCCCAACACTCGTTTTCTAACTCACTATTGGGAAGGTGTTTGTAAGCTCTCAGATTAGAAATTTAAGAAATGGTCCTCCCTCTCTCTCTATATGTGCTATTTGTTATGAACAATAGAGAAGAATATCGAAATTTTACTCATTTATAAAAACAGCCCCTCCTTTTCATGTGTGTGGGCTATTCTAACCAAGTTTGTCAATTCCGTTTCGGTTGATGCTTCATTTTTTCAATTGGAACAGATGTTTCAGTTTTGAAGCGTTTCGGCGCTCCGTTTCAGAGTTGTACTGTTTATGTTTATATATATATATAATTAAATATATTAATTCATTTTTTTTTAGTTCAAATCCAAAAATAAATTATTTAGAATTGTACAATTTAAATTTCAAACAAGTAGAAAAATGAGAGTTGAACTGATATAACTCGATTGACTTGATGATTCAAAGATAAAATGAAAATTGATAAAAAAAAATATAGTTTAATTGAAAAAACTCAAGTTCACATCTCAAAGAAATATTGAAACAATGATACATTGAATCAACTCAGGTCAACCTAGGTTAATCTTTCAAATATTTGACCTCCGTTATAACTTATAAGACCATGATAACCTTAAATAAATCAAATCAAATCAAATTATAAAGTTCAATTCGTAATAAACTCGCTGTTAAATAATAAAATCTAAAAAAAGACACAATAAAATGATTTTTCCAAACAAAATTATGAACATGTATAATATTACAAAAATGTCATCATTAATCTAGCAAGGTCGTTATATTTTTTGATTGCTCTGAAATTTTAACATAATATATATAAATATATCAAGAGGCTCCTCATAAAATTTCATTTCAATCAAACGGTCAGATTAAGAGATATGATTGATATTGTAAAACTATTCATTATTTAAAAAAACACTATTTGGCTGGAACGAAATAGACAGAACAAAACCAGAATATTTCGGCCAGAGTTTGGGTAGAAATTACGAAACGGAACAAAATTGATAACTGTGGTTGTAATTGCCCACATTTTCACACTTTCGGGTTGTCAAAACTACCCCATTTTTTATGTAGACAGCCCACATCTTCATATTTTCTGGCTGTCAAAACAGCCCCATTTGCAAGAAGACAGCTCCATTTTTTTTTTTGTATGTAGAACAGCCCCCATTCGCATACATAACCGCTGCCTAATTTTGACTGAATTCGCACATCTTCACCCAGTTGTAACAGCCCTTATTTCTCCCATTGGTCAAAACATACTTTTAACAAAAAAAAAAAATCAGATCTATAATAAAGCATTATTGCTGGCCATCCATTGCTCTAAAACCCATAGTTGCACTCAATTCCTTCACTTGCTGTTTAATCATTCTATTTCTACATAAAATCACTAAAGATTACCCAAATAATTGTGTTATCGTCCAAATAATATCTAATACTCCTTAAAAAACAAGAAAACACCAGTAAAATTGTTTGGATGTGAATAAGAAACAGAGAATACATGATAGCATGTATAGATGTGGATGAAAAGTATTGTACCGCATCTCTTCTTTAATCTCTTGGTATTGGTTCAACAATTATATATATTTGTAATTAATTCAGATAATGCTTTTACTCAATTGTGAGACATGAAATTATAGTGAGAGAAAGATGACAAAGTCTATTAGCAAACATGATTTGTTTTTTGACAAAGTCAAGTTTGATTCCTTTAAACGTGTCAGTAATCTGCTGCCCTCGCTGGTTGTTACTTTATCCCTTGGATCTTTGGAAACATTAAGCTTCCTGATTGCTCCGATGATTCTAGTGATTAAGAGGACGAGTAGATTTCATTGAGGACGAGTCGATTGCGTTCGTCGGGGACAATGGTCAAAAGAGACACGTCATCTCCAAGATTCTAGTTATTAATTGTCTTTCTTTTTTTTTGTTTTCAAAAAATGCTCATCACTTTTCATGTATTTTAAAAAGATTTTTGATATGATTTATAATATTTTTTAGGATTTGCTTTTAAGACCATGACAGTTTTTTTTTTCTGCAATAAAAAAGATTACAACTACTGTATAAATGCTTATCGCTGGAGAAGAGAAATGGGACTTGGCACAAAGGAGGAACCATTCACGTTTGTACACGTGAATTCGTGGCCCAATAATATCAAAGAAGGCGAGACAAACACCTTTGAGCACGCGGGATTTCATTAGAATCGTAAAATCGGATCGATCCGGTCTGATTTTACGATTATAATTGATTTTAACGAGTCTGCTCTGATTTTAACGGGTTCGAATTTTCTACCCGATTTTACCAGGTTTGTTCTTTTGACCCGTAAACTAGTACGATTTTGGCAAAAATGGTCTGGACTTCGCTGAGCACAGTTCTGATAAGCATTACTGATGCTGCAAAGGCGTTTTATGTTAATAAAACTAGAGTTGTTGAAGGCATGGTTGGTTGAGAAAACATGTTTGACACAAGGATTTGTCACCGAAGTGATGGTTTAGGAATGTTAGAGAATAATATAAATCATATTCTGGGGCCTCACTTACAAGCTGAAGCTTTTAGGTGAGATGGTTCCTTAACATGGTATCAGAGCCTTGTTGACTCAGTGGTCACGAGTTCGAATCTCACCACCCTCATTCTATTTGATAAAAATCAAGCACAAGGTAGAGTGGGCCTGTGTGCAAGTTTCAAGCTCAAAAGGCTTTCACTTGAAGGGGTGTGTTAGACAATAATATAAATCATATTCTGGGACCTCACTTACAAACTTAAGCTTTTAGGTGAGATGGTTCCTTAACAAGGAGCGAGTGAGCCTTCTCTATTTGACACAGCACAATATCTACCCTTGAGGTTTCGGTGTTTATTGTGAAGATAAAAGTGATATGATTGTCACCTTCAAGCAAAGAACAGCCTTGATTTAGAAGTACAGGATGAAAAAGACCAATAGCTTAAGAATTGACAATGTTTGAAATTCCATTCAGATTGAGTTTGATGAGTTCTACGAGAATAAGGAAATTGTTAAACTTGGTATTGTCAGAAATACACCACAATAAAATAAGATTGCAGAAAATATAAACAAAATACTTTTGAAAAGAGCATATTATATGTTTTCACAAACTGGACTATCAAATGACTTTTGAGCTAAAAAATTAACATGGTGATCATCATTATAGTTTTGGAGATGAAGACTCAATATGAAATATAGTTTAGTTCTCTTATTGATTACTCTAAATTGAGAGTATTTGATTTTCATGCTTTTTTCTAGACAGAAAAATACAAGAAATTCCTATGAATAGGAATCAAGAAAATTGCAACAAGCAAGAATAAAATCAAAATCACCATTTATTTATGCTTATATTAAGAAGGATAAACTAAAACTAAGAGCATGAAGATGCATATTCGTAGGCTATGCATTGAGTTAGGGATATCAGTTGTAGAGTGTTGATCCGAAATCACCCAAGTTTATTACTATCAAGGATGTATTGATGAGTATGTTTTGTTTTACAAATAAAAAAAATTAACTAGTGTTAATGTTAAGATTCTAACAAGCAAATGGTGATTGAGTCTAAAGCTTCACAAACATTGCAGGATGTTTCAGTTGAGCCTATTAAAGTTGCACATGACAGTGTTGACTTTGGAACAATATTGCAATAAAAAGTAGAGAAGACAAATAAAAGCACTAGTTAAAGTCCAGTTATGCTAATTTAATCGGTTTTGCCTTGAATATTGCAGATAATCTTGATGATCAAAAGCTTTGACAAAATCCACTAAAAGGAGTCCTTAAAACAAAAAATGTACTGCAATTTTTTTTCTAGATCAAAGAAAATACCATTGCCAAGCACTCTGCTTTTTGATTAATTTTGAAATCACCACACATATATAATAAGAAAATGACACATCTTGATTGGATTATCTTTCTTCTGACGAGCATATCTATACATACTGCATGACCCAGTTGATAAAAAAACTACAGATGCAATCTCTAGAATTAAGTTCGTCATCAGCAAAGCCTGTCCTGATTTCATCCCCTTTCTTCTTTAGCCTGCAGACACAAATAAACATTGAATTAAAACTTGATTTTGAAGTGATTTTCAGAAAAATAGACTGCCAAGTAATCTAAAATAAAGTTTTTAAAGAAATTCTCCTTGTTTTAAAGACAAGTAGTTGAAGATGATAGCGGAATGAACATGTAAGAACGAAACTATAACATGAGCTGAGCTCTGTTGTTATTCAGTAAGCAACATCAATAAATAAGTACTCCCTTATCAATCTAGAATCCTGCCTACAAATTCTACGACGTGGTCATTGGTTTTAATATAACCAATGAGCACTTCGATTTAGAAGAATCAAAACAAATACTTGAAGAAACAATATTAGTGGTTAAACTATAAATAAAATAAAAGGAGGATGATAGAAAGTAAAATTTACCATGTCTAGAGAGTACTCATCATCCAGTATTTGGATGGCCATGTCCCTAAGCAAGTCATGCATCTTGACAGCTTTACCATCATCAATTCTTTCCAATAAGCAGACATTTTCTAGGCTATCAAGAATTGATTGGCCCTTGTCAAATTCTTTAATTATCCCCTCCTTGATAAACGACTCTATCAACTCCCGCCTTTCAATCTTTTGAGATTCATCAAATAATGCACAATATACGAAACACTGTTTTGTTGAATAATCTAAACAGTCATAACTCAATCTTAATATCTGGAATATTTGATCTTCCATCTCCCAAAAATTTGATTCTTTCAATCTCTTCAATGTAATCTTCCACTTATGTAGCTCATGCACTCCCTTCAAACTTTCTGCTAATGTAACAATTCCCAATGGCAAACCATCACATTCCCTTACAACATCTACAACAATTTGTTTCTCTTCTTCAGAAAGTTGTCTCTCATGTCCAAGCTTCTCCATGAACAAAGTCAAAGCTTCTTCATCAGAAAGACGATCCACTCTTATGCTGTTTTGGCAATTCATCTGTTGACAAACCATTTTTGATCGAGTTGTCATAATGAACTTGGATCCATTCAATGGGATAGGAATCCCCAATTCTTGTGGATCAAAAGAGTTCCACAAATCATTTAAAATGAGAATCCATTTTTGTTTCATCATTAGTTCTTTTCCCAATTCAACAACCCTACATAGATCATCATCTTTGCTTGAAAGCTTAAAATCAAGTCTTTTAGCAATAAGATCTTGCGACCTATCAATTCTAAAGTCTTGAGGCACATTCACCCAGTAAATACTATGAGAAATGTCATGTCTTTCTAGAAGTTCATTGCAGATATTTTTCAGCATTACTGTTTTACCATTTCCCCCCATTCCGTAAATGCCAATGATTGAGACTTTATCATCCATTAACCAAGACCATATCACATTCTTTTTAAATGCTCGACCCACTAGCTTTGTAGAGCTAGCACTTGTGCCGGGCTGCACTAATCTTCCGCTAGTGCTCTCCATTAATCGAGTTTCTTCTGATGAGATGTGGGAAGGAAAATAGGTTTAGGATCAATTTAGTATGAACTCCATAAATCATTCATTATATAAACAAAGAAAGACCAATTGATTGAAACTATTAATGATTTTACTCCAAAGATTCAAACAATAGTTCCATGTGAAAAACAAAATGGTAAGATAAAAAAAAAAGACTGAGGAATAAATAATTTACCTAGGAAGTCATTCCTGTCAACATGCTGAATATATTCTGCACATGTGTTTTCCATGCCACTTTCTGCTTCAGGATGCAAGCAAATTAACTCTTCCTCTGCACCTTGTTCCAAGCCCTGATCTCCCACTTGCTGTAGTGCTGAATCATTAACTAACCGATCATAACTAAACCTCAACAACCGGAATACCTTCTCATCCATGTCCCTAACTTTCAATTCTCTTAATTTCATCAATGTAGTCCTCCACTCAGGCAGGTCATCCACTCCCCTCAAGCTCCTTGCAATTGTAATAATTCCTAGTGGCAAACCAGCACATTCCCCTGCAACAGCTTTTGCAGTTCCTTCCACTTCATCTGAAAGTGCTATGTGAGGTCCAAGATTCTCCTTGAACAAAGTCCAAGATTCTCCCTCCAAAAGGGGCTTCAATTCGATTTTGTGTTGGCAATCAATCTGAGCACAAATCTTTTGTGATCGAGTTGTCAAAATCAACTTGCATCCTTTCAACGAGGAATGAATTCCCACATCGTGTAGCTCAAAACTGTTCCACAAATCATCTAAAATGAGAATCCATTTTTGTTTCTTCCTTAGTTCTTCTGACAATTTGGCAGCTCTATGCAGATCATCATCCTCGCTTGAAAGGTCTAGATGAAGATGTTTGGCAATAAGATTCTGCAGTCTATTAATGCTGAAATCTTGAGACACAGTCACCCACCAAACATGATCACAAATATCTGGTCTTTGTAGAAGCTCATTGCTGATATGTTGCAGTAATGTTGTTTTACCAACTCCTCTCATGCCGTAAATGCCAATGGTTTGGACTTCATCATCCATTAACAAAGACCATATCACCTTCCTATTCTCTTCAAATGCTTGACCCACTAGCGTATTAGAGCTAGTAGGAAATGGAACTCCTCTAGTCTTGTTAGATCCTGCACCAGCCTGCACTGCTGATCTTCCACTTTCCTCCACTGGTTCTGTCCTCACTCTAATCATGTCCTGCACATTATGCACTTGCTCTGTTCTAGTGTCTACAACCTGAACTTCTCTTAGTACCCTTCCAATATCTCCTCCCATATTTTCATTCTCAATTTTTTGTTCCTGTGGACAAGTTGAAATTCCACGGTCATTAACATTGATTGAACATGCTATGCTTTTATGTCTTTTGTTACCACCAGGCATAGCTTTGAGGGTTCCTTCTTGAACTTCTTTATTCACCGAAGGACAAATGGCAACATCATGCACTTGCTCTGCTCTAGGTATAGTCTGAAATGCATCATGCCCAGAAGATTCTTCACTAATGTCTTCCATGTCATTTTTTGCTTGTAAATGCGACTGAATTCTCTCTTCCCCGACACCTTGTTCCATGCCCTGAACTCCCACTTGTGTCCTTCCAGCACTCCCTGCCAAATTGCCAAGTACTGTAGTGCTTTGTTCCAACGCTCGATCCACTGGTTCTATCCCAAGTCTGATCTCGAGTGCCCCTTCGGAAACTCTATGTTCTTGTGCTCTCATTCCAGTCATGCTTACTACGTCGTTTCCTGCTACTGCATGTGACGAAATCCTCTCATCCTCTACTCCGACTTCTACAACCTGAACTTCTCTTATTACCCTTCTAATATCTCCTCCCATATTTTCATTCTTAATGTTTTGTTCTTGTGGACAGGTTGAAATTCCATGGTCGTTAACATTGATTGAACTTGCTGTGCTTTTATGTCTTTTGTTACTACCACGCATATCTTTGAGGGCTTCTTCTTGAACTTCTTTAGTCACCCCACCACAAATGGCAACTCCACGACTTTCCTCTCCTGATAAATGCCATTTGAACCTTGAAATGGGAATTTTATTGGCCCATCTATGTTGACAAAACATACAACTCATGCTACCATCATTCTTTTCTTCAACATAATTCCAAAATGGATCCCTTGTTCCAGCCCTTTTGACCTATAGAAAAAGGGGGGGGGTCAAAATATATAATAAAAATTGAAGAAAGTTGCACCATATCCGGATGGATGAGAAACTACTTCAGTGCTGTTACCCTTATTTTGCTACTAAAATTGATAGTTAGTTACACATTGGAGTAATCAATGGGTGATATAGCAATACAAAAACTTTCTAATTCAATGGACATTGCAACAAATTGGAGTAATCACCATGGTTTGAGGAAATGAAGGTGGAAGCTCAGACATTAATGTATCAAAATCTAGCTGATTCGATGTCAAGCTGACATTATCATCCACAAAAGATCTTGGAGCTTACTTTCAAAAACAATTGCGACCACTCTTAAACAAGCACTTAAGTGATGTTTAACACTGCATTTCAAAAATATTTTTGAAAAAAATTTAAATTTTTTTTTTTTATTTTAAATTATTTTTTGTATTTTTATGTCATTTAATATACTGATATTAAAAATATTTAAAAAAAAATCATTTTAATATATTTCTCAATAAAAAATATTTTAAAAACAAATACAACTACACTATCAAATAATCACTTAGTATTCATAGTACTTTGTGCTTTTTTGGACAACTGGTAATGAGTGGAACCGGGAAGGTGAATTGTTAGTGAACATCCATAGGATAATGCTCAAGATCATACCTTTTCAAATGAGAAAAGCGGTTGCTGAACTTCCATACCAAGCTGGTCCTGTGTACAAGCTCCTTGAGTGCTCTGGAGCTCGGGATCAAATACCGGCACTTCATCGCAAAGATACACGTCTAATTTCTTTAATACCGGCCACTCTGAAGTGTGTCTTCCTGGGTAGAAACTCTTGAGTTTGGGCAAATCCCAAAGTGTGAAAGAGGAGGTTTTAGGAAAAACAAACTTAGGAGCTTCTCCTAGTCGTTCTTCCTCCGCAACAATTTCCTCCAGTCCACAACTATCTAGTTTAAGCTCTTCGAGTTGTGGAAGGCCTAAGGCTACAGAGGCTGGGAAGAGACTTTTTAGACTTGGACAATTCCAAGCATTCACTAAATGAAGGTTTTGAAAAGAGAGAATTCCATGAGGATTCGTATTCCACACTTTCTTCAATTTTTGCAGGTTCCATACATACATATTTTTCAACTTGAAGGCTGTTACAACATGGGATTCTTTTTCATTCATCAGAGATCTGAGATCAAACACCTCTTCCAGTGAAGCACAATCACCTACCTCCAGGAGTTCTAAATTCTGAAATCTTCTCAGCATATTGGGTGGGAAAATATTCAACAATTTGTTTCCTTGTTTTACCCTCAGAACCTTGAGCTTGCAAAAGGAATCTGAATGGAATTCAGTGTGCCATATCATATTCAAATTATCCATGCCAAGAATGCGCAGTTCCTCTATGTTAGAGAATGCAACCTAAGAAATCAATTCCACCATGTCAGTAGCAAATGACAAGAAAATTAAATTTCAGGTGTTCAAAAGCAAATGCTGAACTGGGGTTGGGGACTGCAGGACTAACAGGAAAAGAAGAAGAAAAGGACTCACTTTTTCATCAAAGAGAGTTGAGTTTGTTTCTTCAAACTGATTGTTGGCTACTGCATCTGTGCTTAAAGAATTAGAGATGAAGGTCTTCAGTGCAGGGCAATCCTCTATCCACAGTTGTTGCAAGAAGCAGCATTGGATTAAGTGACCGGTGCAGAATCTTGTGAGATTTGGAAGGCCCTTAAGCTTGAGGAATTGTAGTTTTGGAAGCATCATTCCTCTCACATTTTCTTCTTCTCCTAATCCGTTCTTAATTATTATTTCTTCCATACGCACGCAATCACATAGCTCAAGCCTTTTGAGTTGAGCAAGACTTTCAACCATAGAAGTAGTAAATAAATACTTTAGATTTTTACAGCCCTCGACTATCAAGCTTGTTAATCTCACAAACCAATACGACAGTTCTCCAGGTTGGTCCTGCCGTATCTTCTCAACTTCGATGGAGGAAAGTTTTAGGTCTTCCAAATTGGGGAATTCAATCTGCATGCACAATTTTTGCTTCATCATCAAGTTCTTTTCATTCGTCAAAATGAGAATGACACTAAAGTTTTATGCCAAAGTCATTAATATAAAGCAAACCTTTTTGTTAAAAAGTGTCATGGGAGTCTGGAGCCCAGTGTCAGATGCAATTTCATTAGACCTGACATCAGTGATTAACGGCTCCGGCCTGGTCTGTGATATGGAAGCTGCATTTGATTTGGAGGACACGCTTGTGAATTGGGGTAGATATTCCAGTGTCAGTGTTCGTAGTTGAGTCAACTTGATTGCTTCATCTTCGTCAGCTTCGCCTCCACTTTCCTCAGCAACAATCACTTCCATGATTTCGCAATCAATTATGTTGATCTCTTCCAGTTGCAAAAAGCCTCTTTGCATGTGCAACGAAAAGAGATTCTTCAACATCGGACAACTCTTTACCTTCAAAATTCTTAATTTGCTAAAAGACTCTGCCACAGGTTGACCATTACAAATCTTCTCCAACTTATTCAAATTGTCAAGAGACAGTGAGACCAGGAATGGAAAATCAACAATAGGACTTAACATAGTCGAGTCGACGATATATCGAATCTCAAGACTATTTTGGATATGAAGATGCTTCAAACTAGGAAAACCTTGCCCATCTAATTCATAGGAAACACTTTTAACACCCTCTAGTCCATCTAAATGTAGATCTTCAGTTCTCTTCAGCAGCAGTTGGATCCCCTCCTCCGATTGAATGCTTGCACTGATCTTCAGCTTCATTATTGTTGAAGTTTCACGCTTACTGGACCACTCCCACCCTTCTCCGATCAAAATATTAAATCTTTCCAATTTTTTGGAGAAGAAGTCTTTGGGAAGAATCATAGGATCTGTAATGTGCAAGTATAAAGTGCTTAAAAATGGCAGATTTTTCAGCTCAGCCAGGCTAGCATTGTTTCTTGGACTATCTAGTCCTTCAACCCCCCATTGCAAAAAGCTGTTCTCCATGTACAGGTCCTCTAGTTGGGTCAAGCATGACAGCACATTTGGCGGAATAATTTCAAGCGTCGGATTGTCTGTCAAATCAAGAAGTTGCAGACGAGTCAGTTGCCTGATTTCTCTCGGCAGCCGATCAATGTTAGAACCTATTAAGCTGAGAACTTTTAGCATCTTTAGCTCTCCGATCAGAGCTATATCTCCCAAACCACAACCACCCAGACACAATGTCTGAAGCTTTTCGAGAAATTGAAGCGAGGAAGGTAGTGTTGGAAGTTGCACACGTGTCATATCCATAAGTTGGAGAGTTTTTGTACCCTCAAACAGACAGTCTGGGATTTTGAGCGAGGGGTCTACATTATACAGTATAAACGACTGCATTTTTGGACAGTTCAATACTTCAGGAAGTCCAGAAATTTTGCAATTCGGCAGAGAGATAGCACTGTACTGCTCAAGCATATCCTTGGCCGGCCATTCTCTTAATACCGAGCCAGGTGATAATGCGAAGACATGATGATCCCTGGAAGCTACAGAGGCAGCAAAACCGTGAAGAACATCATGCATTTTGACCCAACTTCCACCTGCGCCACCTTCCAGCAAACAACAGGCTATGAGGTCATTGACCAATTTATTTAGTCTATGTCTTGCCTCGTCCAATGTACTGATACGTTTAAACAATCCCAGGCCAACGGTATATTTCAGTAAGTCATGGATTGGAATATGGTGAGGTGCAAGTTGTCCACAAAGTAAGAATACTGACTTGATTTCTTCTCCTTTCAAAGAGGTGTAGCTCAGCTCTAGAGCTGAGTTAACTGGGCTATTAATCCCATCCTTGTCAAACCTTTTCAGCCTTTCCAAAGCATCCTTCCACTCTGACAGATCCCTATCTTTTAATGCCGACGCAACAGTAACTAGATAAATGGGCAAACCAGCACATCTTTTGGCTACTTTTACCGCAACAGGCTTCAGATCGGGATTTTTGATAGCATCTCCTGCCATATTCTTAAACAGATTCCATGCCTCATTCTCGACTAAAACTTGAAGGTGGAAAAGTTTTTTTGTATCCATACGGTATAATGCATTTCGATCTCTCGATGTCATCAATATTTTGCATCCCCGATAATCACTACCAGAAGGAATCCCCACATCATCCAGTTCAAGCCTCTCCCAAATGTCATCCAAAATCACAAGCACCTTTGTCTCTCTTTCAAGCCGCTCGCGTAAGCGTTCTGCTCTTCCTCTGATAGTCTCTGCTTCAAATTTGAAACCTAGCCCATCTGCTATTTCCCCCTGAATTGTTTTCAGGTCAGGAGTCTTAGAAACAACAGCCAGAACCACCACATCAAAAATCCTGTTCGCCTTGACTTGTTCAGCAACCTTTTTCACAATTGTGGTCTTGCCCACACCAGCCATCCCATACACTCCAACTAGGTTGACATCATTATCCTTTAAGGCCTCCAAAATTTCATCCAAAACATGTCTTCTTGATTCGAAAGCCTCGTAATCTTTGACAGATCTGTCCCCTATACCACGTCGAGCAGGAAGGTAGGAAACCCTTTCAAATTTTCCTCCAAGACTGATCATCTTAACAGCTTCCTCGTCGGTACTCTCAATCTCTTCTTCCAGCATTAAATTGATTTCATTCAGCTTCTGCGCCTCCGAAAAGATCTGAGCCCAAGTACCACCAGCCAGTTGATTCACTACATCTGTTCCTTGTGCTGCTTCTTCTCTATTCTCATGGGCATCAACTCCGAGTCTCGAAGGAGAGACACTTCTGTCAACATGCTGAAAAGATCCTTCTCCTGTGTTTTCCATGCCTTGAACTCCCACTTGCATCCTTCCAGCATCCCCTGCATTGTCTTGTTCTTGTGGACAGGTGGGAATGGCATAATCATTGCTTGAACTTGGTATGCTTTTATGTCTTTTTTTGCCACCACGCATAGCTAGAAATGCTGCTTCTTGAACCTCTCTAGGCACCTGGCCACAAATGCCAACTCCATGCCCTCTCTCTCCTGACAAATGCCATTTGATCCTCGAAATGGAAGTATCCTTGGCAAATAAATGCTCGCAGAACTTACAATGCATGCTTCCATCATTCATATCTCCAACATAGCTCCAAAACGGATCATTTGATCTAACCATTTTGTCCTGCATAAAAAAGGGTCAAAATATTGAATAAAAATTAATGAAATAGGAATGGTTGAAACTAGAATAATATAATAGGTTAGAAACAGCAGCAAAGAAACTAAAAAGGAAGAACAATGAATCCAGGGTTAACTTGGGGTCAATTAGCATGAACTCCATAAGGCATGGAATGTTTCCAAAGTTTATCATTAGAATTTCTACAACTTGTGTTTCACTTGAAAGATTCAAACCAGAGCTACATGTGAAAAACAAAATCATGAAGATGGAGTACAAATAATTTACCTTGATTCAAGTTGTGCTTCAATTGCTGGTTTGCTGAAGCAGTGTTCCGGGGGGGGATCAAGAACAGAAAGCACAGAACAGAGAAGAATAAATGGTTTAAAAATACGGAGGAGGTTGCAAGATGTTGAGCTCCAGGTGATTCGATTCAACCAGAGAAGGAAGCAATGATCATCACAAAGGTTTAAGACATTTGATAGCTTAGGGAAATCGGGAAATCGAGAAGTCAATGTCTAGGAAGTTGGGATGAGATTTACAGTAGCAAAGATTATTGTATTGTTCCACAGGAAAGGATGATCGCTACCGTGATATTTGAAAAACTATGGAGATGGATGTAGCAGATAAAATGAGTGAAAGTTTTTGCTTAGAGCAACTGCAGAGAGGGAGAGAGGCAGAGAGACTAGGTTAGTTTGTGAAGTCAACTCAAGTCAAGCAATCAAAGTCAAGTAACTATGAACAAATGACTTCTGGCCACTCATTTCTGCAGAATCTGCAGCCTGGTATTTCTTGATAGGTTTTCAGTGATTGTAATTATTTTGAATTTTATTCTCCTAAAAATATTGAAATGGAATAATCTAAATTACTGTTTGCTTAGGAAGTACATTCCAAAAACAAAAATCAAATGAGGTCGTTTCTTTTTTTTTGACCCTTTCAGTCCCGTGACGTAACGAGATAAAAAAAAATTATCATATTTTTTATTTTAATATTAATTAGCGGTACATAGAAAGAAGACTCTTCCAACTCAAGTCAAGCAATCAAAGTCAAGTAAATATGAACAAATGACTTTTCTACGTGGCATCTTCATTTACCATAGATATTCTTAGGATACCCTTTCAAAGAACAGTCCTGCATTTGTTTTTAAATTGATAGTTTTGCCCTTTAAAAACTAAAAAATTAACACATTGAGCTAAAATTATAATTCCACATATTTAGTACCCTATAATATTTGGGTAAATTATTGATTACATGATTTTATTTCCAATATGAAATCCTCGTTTTTAAATTTAATGTTTATCAATATAATGTGCTTTTAAGACTATTATTATTTTTCTTTTGATTGAAATCAAGTTTTTTCATATTATTAGATGAAAGTAATTACTCTTTATTTTAAAAACTTTTAAATAGTGTTTTAGATGGGCATATCCTAAAAATGAAGCATCGTGATGAAGAAACAGCCAGTTTATGATTGGGAAAGAAGTATAAGCATCCCGACAAAAATGGTAAGAGAATATGCATAAATCCTTGGCAGCTGTCCTCAATGCTAGCAGCATATTGTTACCAACTTGATTAATATCTGACAATAACTTTTCTTTAATCGTCCTCTATTTCTACACATTATAGGTTGTACGAGCACGCGCCATGTTCTCTGTTCTGCATTTCATTAATGTTATCATTCTCCCTCTGCTGCATCGGGCGCTTCCTTTAAGCAGCTTGCACCCATCTGTGATCTTTTTAGCTGCAACAGCATGATAAAATACCAATGAGAACCAATCCTGATTTACAAAAACACAGATAAATGAACTTTTTGGAAATGTCCTGGGCTCCAACAGATTCCAGTTTTCCTATGGCTTGTTTTGCATTATACCCTTTTTCATAATTGAATATGGAAAGACAGAGATTCGTCTCAACAAACCAACATAAGTCCTACAAACAGTATGCCTACCAACCATGAAAATCATTGCACAGTAGTGACACAAAAACAGCCTTCCACAGCCCTCATTGGTCTGACTTGGTAGAACAATCAACACACCTCATGCGCAAAGCTAACAGTTGGATGGAGAGGCATGCCAATTACCATTACAGTTCCCAAGTAAATAAACATAGAATTAACTGATAAACTAAAGGAAAGAAACATGGTAGCAAAGAAAGTAAATGAAAAATGAACAGGAATGAACCAACAGTTGGAGAAGACAACAGAATGTGTTATTCAATTGATAAAGCAGAAAACCTTTGCCAAGCGATCAAAGTACTCACATTAAGAGATGATCCAGCAAGACACGTCAGCCTTGTTTTTATGAAAAGTAATTGAAGTTGATAGCATGTAAGAACAAAAATATAATATGAGTTGAGTTCTGGTATTGATTAAGCTGTGCATAATATATAATTAAGGTCGGTCTACCTGATAAATCAAGAATCCTACTTGCAAATCCCACAACTTGATCACTGATTTTTAATGTAACCAAGGGGCACTTTAAATTTAAAAAAATCAAAACAAATACGTGTCGAAAAAAAATTAGTGGTTAAAAGCTGCCTCTCACCAGAAGCTCCTCGTCTTCACCAGCCTGCCTAGCATCCTCCAATAAAAAGGCCTCCAAACTTCTCATGTACTCTTCCACACTTCTTCCAGGTGCGTGAGCCATTGTCTCTGCTGCTGGTGTCGTTCCTGCATCTCCCGCCACATTGTCGACTTCATTGTTTTGCTCTTGTTGACTGGTCGAAATGGCATTATGATTCCCATAGAATACAAAAGAGCTTGCACCTACGCCAGGCTGCACAAATCTTTCGGTTGCTTCTCTTCTATTATAATTTTCATCAATCGTGGGAGGGAAAATTCTGTCAACATGCTGAACAGATCCTTCACCAGTGTTTTCCATGTCTAAATGCGAACAAACTCTCCCTTCCTCCTCACCTTGTTCCATGCCCTGAAAAATAAATAAAGGGTTTTTTCATGTCACAATACAATTCAAGCTTTTAACCGGGTGTGAATTCTCTTTATTTTTGTTGAAACTTAATTAGGCTTAGGCAAGTCAAGTCAAGTTTAAGAACTAAGGAGAGTAGTGGTATACTGAGAGAGATCAAGTGAAAGAGATCAAAGTCCAGATTTTCTCAATAAGATTTCAACAACTTGTGTCTTACTTAAAAAGATTCAAATTAACAATAGTAACATGTGAAAAACATAGACAGCAGCATAATGAAGTATATATAAATACTTTACCTGGATTAAAAAGAATCTGAAGCTAATTGATGAGTGAGTTAACGTGTGGACGCACCCCAATGTTGAGATTCTGGGAAATCTAATCTGAAAATGTAAGCACAAGAATATGAGAAAGAGTAGTGTAACTAGTCACCTATCAAGCTGACACTCAACAGACAAATGATCCATATTAACAAAGCTAAAATATGAGTTTTGAGTTCTAAAATAGATTAAGCAACATATATAATCAAGCTCTGCCTGATTGATTAATCTACAGCAAAATGGGCAATCGTATTTGAAACAAAATTAATGGTAGAAAAACAAGAAACGAAAGTAGTATTTACCTTGCAAGGAAGAAAGATGTGTTGAACTCAATACGAGATGATTCAATTCAATCAGAAAAGGAAGCACATATCTTGAGAAGAGATCTCTCTAAGTGGGAAGACTAGCTTTTAAAGTCATTGCAATTTGGAAGCAACTTTATGTTTTTTTCTTTGGAGAAGTCGATAGAAATTGGCAGGAAGCTACAACTTCACCATCTAAAGGTAAAGAGCAAGCTTATTTTTAGTCAATTGATTAACATGCAAATCCCTTGTGCTTTATTTTTAGTCCCTCTGCCTCCTGGAAACCACCAATGTCACTTCCATGAATCATTTGCTTTATTTTTTCACACTAACTATTCAACGTGTTCACATTACACTGCTTTAAAGTTTAATCCTTCGTAGAAGTCATGAAATTGGTAGGAAGATACAACTTTACCAAAGGTAAGCGAGCTGTCTTCCATCTTTTTCCTTTTTGTTGTTTGAAGTTAATCAATACTGCAAACTTATTTTTAGTCTGTCAGTAACAGCTGGTGTGATAATGCAAAGCAGCAATTAATTGATTGACATGCAGGAGGTGGATTTACATGCTCACCATTTTACTGTAAGGAAATAAAACACAAGGAGATACACATAAGATGAAATCTTTAAATCTTTCAACATTTTTTTATGGTTTAACTGACCCTGACTATGCTATTACTCGCTGCTTTTGGCAAAGAAGTGGGCTCATGCCGCTCATCAAAAGCATCTGAAGCTAATTGCTGAGTGAGTTAATTTTTTTTTTAATTTTGATTAAAAACTTTACCGAAGTTGCATATAATTAAAAGCTTCAACAAAAGCAGGAGAAGCCACCACAGTGTTGAAACTTTGAAAAAGCTCATCTGAAAATGGGTAGGTACAACTTTAGCATGTGTTCCACCATTTTCCATTTTGAAAAATAACGTGTGGACCCTGACTATGCTTTCGGCAAAGAAGTGGGCTCATCAGCTAGAGAGAAAAGAT
The DNA here is from genome assembly GCA_029228605.1 of Salix koriyanagi. Taxonomy (NCBI): domain Eukaryota; kingdom Viridiplantae; phylum Streptophyta; class Magnoliopsida; order Malpighiales; family Salicaceae; genus Salix; species Salix koriyanagi. Next base: position 11,450,301 of record CM055345.1, on the reverse strand, counting down.
GGAGTGTCTAACAGTGTTTAAACTTGTTTTTTTATTGAAAAATAAAACAGTGTATGGTTTTGAGACTAGCTAGACAATGGTATGAATCTCTGTTAGGTCTATTGGCCTTCCATGTCAATCTCAACCTTCTTCTATCAATGATCTTAATGATTCAAAGCAAGCAAATCAACGGCATCAAGAACAAGTAGTCACTCATCAAGAACATGTATGTAAACCATGGAGGGATCAGTTTGATAAGGCTAGTTTTCGCTCCTGTTAATTTCTTTCAAGTTTTAATAGGAGCTTAATCTCTCAGATAATTAATGAAAGTTTCATATTTTTGTGGTAATTTACTTGGAGGTTGTAACTTGAATTTCATTTTTACTAAATTAATATAATGGTCCTTGAACTTTTATGTTCCATTGAATGAAATCTTTATTGTTATCTATTGTCATTCTAATATATTTGACAAGATTTTATTTTATCACAAACACATTACAATTAAAATTAAAAAAAATTATGGGTTATCCATTATAGGAGTAGAGAGAAAACATTATGAATTGTATTGGTGTTTTTAATTACTTCTTTTCCTCTAGCTTTTTTTCAAATTACAATGGTGTTTTTTCTTTTAATCTGTTTCTCTTACCTTGCTTGGGAGCTCGATTTATGCTTTGTCTGTTGAGATAAGATAAAATTATATTGATTTAAAAATATTAAAGTTTTGGAGACTAAATTTGAAGATTGGACAAATACTGAACTTTTTTTTTATGACATTAAAGACTAAATTGGACTGGGTAGTGAAAAATATTTATCTCTTTTTTAATCTCTTAACTTTATTTTTTTTGATTAATTATTTTGAATTTTATTTATTTGAGATTGAACATGATTGTTTATTTTTGCTGTTTATATATATAAGGGTTTAGTGATGTGAAGAAAAAATCATGGCATGCGCTTCATGCTCGAATTTGCGAAATAAAATTTAATTGTATTTATCTAAAATAATTAAGACTTTGAGTGACAAAATTTGAATTTAAAACAAGAGTAGATTTGAAATTGAAGGGGTATAAGGAGAATGGTTAGCACGAGCAACAACATTCTTGAATAACAAAAATTCTTGAATATCACGTGCCATCACGTGAGGAGTGTCATTGCACGTGTGGCTTCCTCGACCTTAAAAGAAGGTCTTTAGTGGTCTTTCTTGAATCGTATCAATGGAGTCTTCCATTAGAGACTCCATGTGTAGAGATTGGGCAATACGGTGCCAACAACTATTTTCTCCCCCTTAACTCTTTTCTCCATCATTTGCACTATCATATCCTAATTTATGTTTATTCCCCAGAATCTACCAAAAAATAATAAAAATAAAATAAAAGAGGCTTGCGTCAACAAAAAAAATCAAGGTAGAATTTCGGATGTTTTTGAGAGCCCGATCGTACTTATTTTATATCAAAAAATACAGATTCAATGCTAAAATAATTTATTATTGGATAAATTTGTTTAAGACTTAAGTCAAAAGGCATAATTATATTTTTATGGGACAATTTGATTTAATCACCAGCCAATTTAAAGTGTAATTATGTTTAAGAATTAATTTAGAGCCTAATATAAGGATTTAATTGAGCACGGGAACTTAATTATACTTTAAATGAGTCAGATTAATTTTATTAAGGGCTTAATTGGTGAGAAATTAAGTTTGAAAGTCTAATTTGAGTTAAATTAAAAAGATCAAAATTTTCAGAAAGAGTAGTCTTACTCAAGGCAGTCAAAATCGCGAGCCAACTCGCAAACTCGTACGAGTTTGCGAGTTGGCTCCGAAAACCTGGTTAAACCGGTAGAAAAATCGAACCCGGTCAAACTCGGTCAAACTCGTTCAAAATCGGGTTGACTCGTCCGATTTTACGATCCAGAATTTTCATTATTTTAAAACCAAATTTTGCACTGATTTATTTAATTACCTCCTTATTTCTCTTAAAGAAGGAAATACTTCAGATTTAAGCCTTAAAACTCTCGGCTTCTCCCTCCCCTGTATTTAAAAGGAGAGGAATTGAGACAAAATTGCATTTGTCCGATGTGGGACAAATGCAATTTGTCCACTCTACAGCCGAGAGTCTCTCGGCTGTATTTAAAGTTCTCTCATATTGAGAGAACATTATGGTTGTCCGATGTGGGACAAATGCCCACATCGGAAAAATTATATATATATATATATATATATATATATATATATATATATATATATATATATATAATTTTTTTAATATATATATTAAAAAAAATTATAAAAAATATATATTATAAAAAATTAAAATTGTTGTGTTGATTTTATAAAAAATAAAAATTATATATATATATATATATATCATGGAATCACTCTTGAAAATCAGTAATATTAACTTTAAAATTTATACTTAAATTTTTTTAATATATATTTTTCGGGTACGATCTTTCTACGATTTTACGATCCGATTTTACGATCCGATTTTTCGGAGCCCTTTCCGATCCGTGTCAAAATCTCGATTTTGACTGCCTTGGTCTTACTGCCAATGCCTTGATGTTTACCGAAGCTGCATAACACCACAACCACAAATATTAAAACAATAATAAGAAGACTAGATCATATCCTATACATGTCAAGATCTTCGACACAATCCACAAACAATAGTCCTCCTTTAAACAAAATACAACCGTTTTTTTGGAGTATTGAAAATACCCTTCCTAAGCACTCTCGTCAATGAAACTCTATTTTAATAAATTGGAAATCACCACACATAATAAGAAAATGAAAGGTAGAAGACACATCTTAATTGGATTATCTTTCTTCTGACGAGCATACGCATACTCCACTGTCGAATAAAAACATTGCCAGACAGCACCAACCAATCCAAAATACTCAACAATAGTGCAAACAGGCTTCCCAGTCGATGGGCGATGAGAAATGGGCAATAGGCTCCTTCTTTCCCTTCGTGCCATTCTTTCCCTTCGTGCCATTCTTTCCTTTCGTGCCATGTAAATGAGTTCAGCAGTAGAAAGAAGCAAGGCTACAAATGCCAACACCATGCCAACAAATGCATAACCCAGCTGGTCAAAAACTGCAGATGCAATCTCTAGAATTAAGTTTGTCATCAGCAAAGTCCATCCTGATTTGAAATCATCTACCATGTCCCTAGATTTTGATCCTTTTAATTTCTTCAACTCATCTTGGTCATCCGGTGTATCACGTGGAAGTTCAATCCCTGCTCCAATCAAATCATTTCCCCGTTCAAATTCTTCTGTGAACACAGGTTCTCGTTGCTGTGCCATGTCAACATTGTTCTGTTCTTGTTCAGAAGCTGAAATTGCATCAGTCCATCCTGATTTTAATCGAGCCATTTCTATCCTCTTTCTTTCTTGGCCCTGCAGACACAAATAAATATTGAGTGAAAAAGAATTTTGAAGCAATATTAAGAAAAAGAAAGCCTGACAAGCAATCTAAAATAAAAAATTTAGGTGAGATGGTTCCTTTACATGGTATCAGAACCTTGTTGACCCAGCGGTCAAGAGTTTGAATCTCACCATCCTCATTATATTTGATAAAAATCAAGCACATGGTAGTGTGGATCAGTGTGTAAGTTTCAAGCCCAAAGGGCTTTCACTTAAGGGAGCGTGTTAGAAAATAATATAAATCATATTCTGAGGCCTCACCTAACAGCTTAAACTTTTAGGTGAGATTGTTCCTTTACATGACACCCGAAAGAAAACTGCTTCCCTCAAATCCAAAATAAAGGTTGTTAAACACAGCTTTTGCTATTGTTGTCTTCTCTATTCCAGCTATCCCATGTATTCCCACGATGCCAACATTATGTTTTGCACCTTTTAGCAAAGAAATAACACCCTGAATTCTGGAAAAAAATACCTACCTGGTGCTTGTCTACGTGCAAGGTTATCTTTCCTGATTTACGAGCTGCAAGCTTTCCTTGAATATCATCATGCGGAACATTTTTGTATCCACCAAATGATAACTTTGTCAGCTTCTTCAAATATCGAGCTGGAAGTTTGTTAATCGCAGTACCCTTTATGAACAACTCTGTTAAGGATTCTAGGCCACCCAAACTGTCTGGCAATTTCTCAAGCTTCGAGCACCTAGTAATGTTGAGAGTTTGAAGATATTTAAAGCTGCCCATGCTTTCTGGAAGAGTCTTTAAGTTGTTTCCACCAAATGATAACTTTGTTAGCTTTTTATATCTTGCTAATGTAGGAAGTTGCTTAATTGCACTTCCGTTTGCGAACAACTCAATTAAGGATTCTAGGTCACCCAAACTCTCTGGCAATTTCTCAAGTTGCGAGCATGCAGTAACGTTGAGAGTTTGAAGAGATTTTAAGCTGCCTATGCTTTCTGGAAGAGTCTTTAAGCTGTTACAGCCCTCCAAATTCAACAAAACAAGGCTCTTCAAATTTCCAATAGATTGATGTACCTCAACCAAACTCGTGCAGTCTACAAGTATCAGTCTCTCCAAACTAGGGAGTCCTTGGAAGTTTGGCGTTTTAACAAGGCACTTGGAATAGCTGAGATTGAGGATTTTCAGCTTGTTAAGAATCTGTCAAAGAAAATAGAAAATAAAATAAAAATAATTAAGTGAAAAAATGTAACTCTACATTAAATCTAATTCGGGAAAATCTTGAGTGCTTATTGCATATATTTTACCTTAGTCCCCTTCCAAAGTTTTCGGACTTTACTTCCTTGCATGTCAAGTATAACAAGCTCGCTTAGGTGAAAATCAGATGGCAAAGATTTCAAAGGGCATTCAAGCCAACAAAGCCATATCAACTCTCTAGGGAGAAGACTGTAGCTCCCCGCAAGATGTGCTCCTGTGACTTGGAGTAATTGTAAACGTCTCATTTTTGTAAACGATTTTGTGCTGAATGATCCCTATCCATCTAGTGCCAGACCTTCCACAGCCTCTGTTCCCTGAAAAGAGTATAGAAACATTAAAATATCATGACAATAATCATGAGAATGTTGATACCAATTTAAGATCTGACACAAAATTAGACAAATATATTAGAGTGTAAAGTACAACAATCAATATACATCGTAATGAGTTCTTACCATTTCCTTGGAGAGAACAGTGTGTGCATCTTTTGGAAGCACAATTCTGCTGCAATTTCCAGGATGGTCACACGACCTTTGACGAATAATCTCCCTTCCCATATTTCGTACTATATCATGCATCCATAACCTATTCTGATTCTCGGTGTCAATTGTTATGAGAGACCTTCCAATGAGAGTTCTGAAAGCTACCTCTGGATGACAACCGTAACGTGCACCTATTATATCTGCTACATAGTCCTTGTCTTTACCAACAAAAAAACACGCAATATCTAGGAATATCTCGCTTGAATCCACATCAAGAGCATCAAAACTTACTCTAAGCTTTCCTTGAATATCATCATGCGGAATATTTCGCCAATGGGCAATATCGATTTCCCATCCAGCTTTGTCTCTTATGAAAAAATGAGAACCCAGAATTTCAAGAGCCAAAGGAATTCCTTCGCAGTAGTCCACTACCTTTTCTGAAAGTTCCTCATAATCCTTTGTTGGACGGATTTTCCTAAAAGCATGCAAACTGAAAAGCTGAAGAGACTGATCTCGATCCAATTCCTCAGCATGATACATCCCATCAACCTCTACTTCTGTTAGCAGATGCTTGTTCGTAGTTACAATGATTATTTTACTTCCATCACCAAACCACCATCTATCTCCCATCAATGCCTCCAGTTGTTCTCTTTTGTCCACATCGTCAAAAACAACAAGAACATTTTTATGACGAAGTTGTTCTTTGATCAAATTCCTTCCTTCAGAAACATTATTGATCTTCCAAACTTTTGGTTTCAGAATATCATGAAGAAGGCGCTCTTGTAATTCAACCAGACCATTCGGCTTATCTGATATTTCCTTGACACCCGAAAGAAAACAGCTTCCCTCAAATCCAAAATAAAGGTTGTTAAACACAGCTTTTGCTATTGTTGTCTTCCCTATTCCAGCTATCCCATGTATTCCCACGATGCCAACATTATTTCTTTCACCTTTTAGCAAAGAAATAACACCCTGAACTCTGGAAGAAATACCTACTGGGTGCTTGGCTACGTGCAAGGTTTCGTTTCCCAATTTACAAGCTACATCATTGACAACCCTTTTAATGAGTTCCGCTTCATATCTGTTCATAGAGAAAGAAAGACATCAACGGCGTATAAGTTGTTAGATATTAACCCCATATATGCAAAAACAATCCGAAAATAGGTTAAGTTGTGTGTTACTGGACAAAATTGTTGTTTAAAATGTTGATCTGAACTTTAAAATTAAAAAATGAATGAATTAAAAATTAGATCCTCCATAAAAATCATGTGTTAGGGTGTTATGTTTCATATGAGACTAGAATCACGGAGTTTGGTGTTCTAGGACTTCAATTATGAAAAAAATTCTTATTATCTTAAAAAAATAATTTCTTAACTCAGAAAATCTCAGAATTGATTTTAAAAAATCAAATCAGGAAAATATCCCGCTCAACTTTTTTTTATTTTGCTTTTGACAAATTAAAAACCCAAAAATATCTAAGCAACACTCCTCTCGTAAAGTGGAATACTTTGACATTAAATTTTGCTTCTTTTTTTTATCATGAAATCCAACCCAATACCAATTTGTTTTTTTTACTGAAATAACCACATAAAAAATAGATTGAAAACAATTATCGACAAGTTGTCAAAAAGATCAAGCCTAAGTTTTTTTTCTCCTAAAAACTCAATTTTTAACTTATTTTCACCTCTGAAAAAAAAACTCTTATTACCTTAAAAAAATAATTTTTTAACTCAAAAAATCTCAAAATTGATTTTATAAAATAAAATAGGAAAATATCCCTCTCAACTTTGTTTTATTTTGCGTTTGACAAATTAAAAACCAGAAAATATCTCAGCAACCCTCTCTAGTAAAGTGAAATACTTTGACATTAAATAACCACATAAAAAATGGATTAAAATAAATTATTAACTCTAAATTATAAATCAACATAATATTAAAAGATAAAATAACAAAAAAAAAATTGATGGAAAAAGTAGTGTTTACACATCTATCACTCAGACGAAAGCTTGAGAATAATAATGATTATTAAAAAGAACTTATTAAATTTTATAACCCTACTAGTTGGAGAATTATTTTGAAAAAACATATATATTTGCTACATCTACATATATTGCAATTAAAAACTAATATTTAATTGAAGTGGAAATATCAAGATCAAATTGATAATAATAAAAAGATTGTTTCTATTGATATGTGCAAGTAGATTTTGACAGAGAAGATAAAGATATACCCATTTGTCTCATTGTTTAAACCCCATCCAGATAGATTTCCAGCCTGTGCAAGAGCTTCTCTCCACCTGTTGACCTTCTCCATTTCTTCCTTGAAGTGTTCTTCATGTTCATCAAAAGCTTTTGCATAGCTACCGGTCTGTTTGCGGACATCTGAAGGATCCGTACCATAGAATATTGGAAGAACAACCTGGTGACTTTTCCTGCACTCAATAATCTTTACTAGTTGGTCAAGACACCATCTAGAGGAAGCATAGTTTCTGGAGAATACCACTACAGAAATCCTTGATCCTTCGATTGCCCTGAGAAGTTGCGGGGAGATTTCTTTTCCTCTAACGAGTACATTATCGCCCCTAAAAGTATGAATTCCGGCTTGGCGTAAGGCAGTATAGAGATAATCTGTAAATTGTTTGCGGGTGTCTTCTCCTCTAAAACTTAGAAAAACATCATAGTTCCATCTACGTCTATAGGACGAAGACATGGACGAGAACGAGAACGGAGACTCGGAGTAAGCCATACAAAGGCTATGTCTATAGCAAATTGGGATGGTGGTCGGAGACTGTGAATTGAAAAGGTAGCAAATTGGGATGTTCAAGTGATATAAATTGACATCCCATCCAGCCGGTGACGTTGACTTCAACACTCGCTCAAGTTAATAATGGCTCAAGTCTTTTTTTTAAAATAAATAAATAAGATATATATATATATATATATATATATTGAACTTGATGAGTTAACGTGTGGACCCACCCAGAGTTGAAACTTTGAAAAAGCTCATCTGAAAATGGTACAAGCAGCAAGCTGTGTTCCACCATTTTCCGCGTCTGAAGCAGGCTGCAGAGGCCAGTACACGCTCTTTCCTCTCTATTGCGTTGCCTGCCTTGTAAAATGAACTTTCTTTGTGATACTAAACTAGTCTTTTATAAATTCTTCTTCATCAAGGATTCCTAGATTAACTAGAATTTTATTTTAATACTATGGAGTTGTAGTAATGTTAAAACTCTTACAAACACCAAATTCTAGTTGATATTGAATTTCAACACTCCCCCCTCAATATCAATTGTCATCTTTCTTCGTAACTCCTAATGTATCTCTCATCTTTGCAAAAACATCATGTTTAAGTGGTTTTGCAAAAACATCATATTCATGTTTTTTTGAACTAGAGTTTGCTCATCGATTTGGATAGCAAATCCATCTCTTCAATCCAATTTAATTATTTTTATGGCATTGCATCCAATCTGTCTGTCTATAGGAACATGAAAATTTCTATCAAATCAAGTGATTTTACTGTATTTTAATTTAGTCAAACCAAATAAAAATTTAATACAACCAAATTAAATGAAATTAAATACGTGAAATTATCACACACCATGAAAAATGTTAAAAAGCCCATCAAACTAAAAATAAAAAAGAAGAGAAAAGTCATTAAACAATATATAGCAAATATTCCATCGATTTAATAATTATTTGCCACTATATTGGGTTTCTTAGTGTCACCCTAATATTAAAATATTTCAAAGTTTGAATCTTACTCTACATTTAATTCCAAAATCAGCATCTACGAATCATTTCAAAGAAAATTATAAAAGCTTTAAATAAACATAAATTTATAGGAAAATAAGAACACCTAAAAGTGAGAAGTCATACATTATCCAACTAAAACTATGATTGAGCAATAACCCACCATCATTAGAATATAATTAAATTGATTTAAATATTATAAACCTGATTTAGCATGTAAATCCAATGATTTGTCGATGTAGAATTTGGCTGCCCAGGCAAATTTAAAATTATTTGATTTTTTTTTATTTTTAAAATATATTATTTTAACTTAAAGAAAATCTTCAAATAATACAATGTTTTATATTGATTTGTGTTTATCCACGTCAATCTGCCTTTAGCTTTGATAATTTCCTCAAATTATAAAATGGGATTTTGTCTGTATGGGCTGTAAATGGATAAAATAAGTGTGAGCCCAATGGGCTAGAGTTGGATTCGGCTTACCTTCTGCTTAAGCTTAGCGTGCAGAAGAAAGAAAAAACCAGAGCGAAACTGGAGAAGGACACAGAGAGAACGAAGCAGACAAGGAATTGACACAGACAACAGCAACTACAAAGGTAGAGAAACTAACTAAACCCTTTCTTGCTGTTTCCATTTCAATGTTTTTGACTAATTTGTTTGGTTTATGTTTCTGTTTTTTTTTTTTGGTTTCCATAAAAAGATTGCTCTTTCAAAGATCTGTGTTTAGAATTCAAAGCCTAAATTTTTTAGAGAGAAAGGGGTCTATTTTGAAAGCTTTGTTGATTTATCCTCCTCTCATTGTAATTTTTGAGAGGATAAGCTTCAATTTCAAGTTTATAATTCGTGAGAGCGTGAAAGTTTTAAGCTTTTGCCATTGTCGATTGTTGAATTTTTGAAGTTTCAATTTTATGAATGCTCGTTTTATTAGAGGATTATTGTTTTGTTTTTCGATTTCTTATTAGGTAAAGTGGGTGATATAGAGTATGAGCGGTGCTCCTGTTAAAAGATCGCATGAAGAGGGTGGTCATTCTTCTTCTTTGAAATTCCCTCCAAATGAAGATACAGGCTCGTATCCTAAGCTGACATCGGGGGTTTCAAATGAGTACCATCTACCATATGAGATGGGTCCGGATGCTAGGCTGGCTAAGATTCCCAGAAGTGAGTCTCGAGATGTACATAGAAGATCACCTTTGCATTCAATTTATCGAATGCCGCCATCTTCAAATGAATCACACATGGATTCTCATTTGAATTTTGCTCCTGAAACCAGGCTTGAATCAAGGGATTCCATGGACAGCAGAGACTACTGCATTGAAAACCATGACACAAGGACTGACGCAAAAGAGATGAATGGCGAGGCAAGGAGGGATTCGCGGAGTGTTAAAAATGAAAGGGATGCGAGGCTTGAGAGTAGAGGGGATGACAATAAGGAAGTAAAGCATGACAGAGAAGCTCATCTTGAGCCAAAGAATGATGTAAAGATAGGAAAGGATGCTTTTGGTCCTGCAATTATTCAGGTGAATTGGAAGGAACCAAATGAATACCATAGGGGAAACAGATATTTGGAATCTGCAGGTGGACATGTGGATCCTTGGCATATATCACGTGGAAATTCCCAAGGCCCTGTTGAGATTGGAAAGGAAGTTGTGAGTATTGAGGAGAGGGACCATGCCCAAGTTCATGAGGCAGTTGGAGAAAATAAAGCTGAATCGAAAGGTGAGGATAAATTTAAAGACAAGGATAGAAAGAGGAAAGATTTGAAGCACCGGGAATGGGGAGACAAAGACAAGGAAAGAAGTGACCGGAGGGGAAGTATGCAAGTAGGCAACAGTAGTGCTGAGGGAAAAGAGTCCGTGAAGGAAGAGAGGGAAGGAGAGAGGTGGGAGCAGGAGAGGAAGGATCTGTCAAAAGACAGGGATACGCTAAAAGAGAGGGAGAAGGACCGCATGAAAAGAGAATCAGGAACTGGAGCTGGAAAGGAGGGTTTGCACAATGAGAAGGCGTCCGTGGATGGATCTATCAGAATTTCAGTGCAGGAAAATCCAGCTTTGGAGCCAAAGAAACCGAAAGATTTTGATAACTGGAAAAATGTTGATAAAGAAAATAAAGATAAAAAGAGAGAAAGAGAAGCTGACATAGGAGGTAGACCTGAGAAGGGCAGCACAATGTCTGGGAAAGAATCTGATGATGGATGTGCAGATGGTGAAATAGCAACTGAAAGGGAAAGAGGAGTTCTTAACTATGGAGTCCAGCATCCCAAGAGGATGCTTTGGCCTAGGGGCAACCTGCAAGTGGCGAATTGTGAACCCTGTTTTAGGTCCCAAACCCAGGACAGTGAGGGGTATGCTCTGCAATTCTCCTTTATTGCAGTTTTAATAGGAAGTATGTTATCCATATGATTGATTTTGGATTATTGACTATTACCGAGTGGAAACTTGCTTTAAAATATTTGATAAGCATGTGGAAACTGCTATTATTGGAGCTAAGTGTCCAGTGATTTATACTATAATGATAGTTTCTAACGATAAAAAGTACTTTTATTGTTGCTGAAACCTTATTTGTCATTTTCATGAATTCTTTAGTATGTTGGTTCTTTTAGATTGGTTAAATTGAGCAACATTCCACTTTAATAATTCAAGATTAAACTATAGTCTAAATTCATTATAACAAAGTTCCTTTATATATTGCAGATGTCAAGGTAAGCTGTCATATTCCATTTTACACAGCTGGAAATTTATTCGTGCACCATGGCCAATGGGTTGCAGGGGTGTTGAATGAAGGGATCTCCTTCAGACTGAAATTATTAGCTATCACTGCTTAATTAGATTGTTTTTTAAACTTATTTCCTTAAATTTTATTTATAAAAAGAATTTGTTAATAATTTAACGTTATCATTCTTTTTTACAAGGTTTGGATCTCTAATAATATTTGAAAACATAGATCAAGATTTGAAGATGGCTTTTTTTTTTTTACTTGGTTTGATTTTTAGTGTTAGAGGGTGTTTTTTTTTTTTAAAGTGTTAGAGGGTGTTTGTATCTATAATTATATGGATCTCTGATACGATTGTGTCTTGTTCTAAAAATGGCTTTGATGGAAACAACATTTTCTCTCTCACATGGAGCTCCAACTCTTGTCAATGTAACTCTTTTTAATTAATATGGAAATTACCACACATGATAAGAAAAGGAAAGGTAGAAGAGACATCTTAATTGGATTATCTCTCTTCTGACGAGCATACGCATACGCCACTGTCGAATAAAAACATTGCCAGACAGCACCAACCAATCCAAAATACTCAACAATAGTGCCAACAGGCTTCCCGGGCGCCAAAGTACTAGCCGATTGGCGATGAAAAATGGGCAATGGGCTTATTCTTTCCTTTCGTGGCATGTGAATGAGTTCAGCAGTAGCAAGAAGCAAGGCTACAAATGCCAACACCATGCCAACTAATGCATAACCCAGCTGGTCAAAAACTGCAGATGCAATCTCTAGAATTAAGTTTGTCATCAGCGAAGTCCATCCTGATTTTAATCGAGCCATTTCTGTACTCTTTCTTCCTTGGCCCTGCAGACACAAATAAATATTGAGTAAAAAAGAATTTTGAAGCAATCTTAAGAAAAAGAAGCTGAAATATTCCAAAATTGCAATTAAAGAACAAAAATAATTAAGGAGATGTGCATAATATGATAAGTAGTTGAAGTCGATAGCAAAATGAACATGTAAGAACAAAAATATAATATGAGTTGAGTTCTGGTATCGATTAAGCTGTGCATATATATATATATCCACCTGACAACACAAGAATCCTCCTTGCAAATCCCACAAAGTCCAAGCTTCTTCTCTAGAAAGAGGATTCACTCTGACATTGTTTCTGCTATTCATCTGTCGACAAACCACGTCTGATCGAGTTGTCATAATCAGCTTGCATCCTTTGAATGGGACAGGAATTCCCACTTCGCGTACCTCAAAAGAGTTGCACAAATTATCTAAAATGAGAATCCATCTTTGTTTCTTCATTAGTTCTTGCGACAATTCCTCAGCTCTGCGCCCCAGCTCCTCCTCTTTCCAACATCTTTGTTTCTTCATTAGTTTTTGCGACAATTTCTCAGCTCTGCGCCCCAGCTCCTCCTCTCCATTGGAAAAAGATAATTGTATATGTTTTGCAATCGTGTTCTGCAATTTATGAATGCTGAAGTCTGGAGACAAGGTCAACCAGTAAACATGATAAGAAATATCCGGACTTCGTAGAAGCTCATTACAGATATGTTTCAGCAGTGTAGTTTTACCGGCTCCCGCCATCCCGTAAATGCCAATGATTGAGACTTCATCATCCGTCAACCATGACCATATCACATTCCTATTCTCTTCAAATGCTCGACCCACTAGCTTTGTAGAGCCAGTAAGTAAAGGAGCTCCTCTAGTCTCACTTCGGTTGTGTCGAAGGCCTCCAGAAGAGCTATCTCCTGCACCAGGCTGCGCTACTCCTCCAGTCCCATTATTTATATCATCCTCCAATAAACAGGCCTCCAAACTTCTCATGTACTCTTCCACTCTTCTTCTAGGTGCGTGAGCCATTGTCTCTACTGCTGGTACCGTTCCTGCATCTCCCGCCACATTGTCGACTTCCTTGTTTTGTTCTTGTTGACTGGTTGAAATGGCATTATGATTCCCATAGACTCTAAAAGAGCTTGCACCTACGCCAGGCTGCACTAATCTTTCTGTTGCTTCTTTTCTATTATAATTTTCATCAATCGTGGGAGGGACAATTCTGTCAACATGATGAACAGAATCAAGAGCCAGAAACAAAGGTTCTTGGTCATCCGGTGTATCAGGCGGAAGTTCAATCCTTGCTCCAGTCAAATCATTTGCCCGTTCAAATTCTCCTGCACCATCCTGTCCACTCATTTTGTTCAGTGGCTCTGCAGAGAAGAAAAAACAAAAAAGATCTGTCAACATGATATACCAAAACAGATCGATCAGGGTCAAAATATTGAATGGAAGCTACATTAACTGTAAAAGAAAAAACAATGAATTCAAGGATTATAAGAACTGAGAAAGACAAATTTATTTAGTTTAGGGAACTACAGAAAATGATCCAAACTCCAAAGTTTCTCAATAAAATTTGTACACTTGAAAGATCCAAACAATAACAACATGGGAAGAAGAAAAGAAAATACACCTGGATTCAGGTATTGATGTTCTTCAGGTGCTGGCTTGCTGAAGCTATATATATTCAGAAGAAGAAGAAGAGATCAGAGAAGAGTAGTATCGATTAAGCTAGTTCATTCTGATGAGATGTGGAAAGGAAAATAGTTGAATTGTTTGACAACAACTTTAGTTCATAGTTCATAGTTCATTCATTGTTCCTTTAATTTATTAACATGCAAATCCTTTGTGCTTTATTTTTAGTCCCTCTGCTTCCTGGAAACCACCAATGTCACCATCGAAAGGAATCATTTGCTTTATTTATTCACACTAACTATTCAACGTGTTCACATTACAATGCTTTAAAGTTTAAGCCTTCGGAGAAGTCATGAAATTGGTAGGAAGCTACAACTTTACCAGAGGTAAGCGAGCTGTCTTCCATCTTTTTTCCTTTTTACTGCAAACTTATTTTTAGTCTGTCAGTAACAGCTGGTGTGATAATGCCAAGCAGCAATTAATTGATTGACATGCAGGAGGAGGATTCACATATTCACCATTTTACCATTTTACTGTAAAGAAATAAAATACATAAGATGAAATCTTTCAACATTTTCTTAAGGTTTCGTACTTTGAGATTATTGGAAAATTAAAGCACTGATTCTGTAGACTTGCGTTACGGTATTGTTATCATTTAATCTAACAGAATTGATTAAATGGGGCTTAATTTGTGTTAATCAAGATGTAGTCTCTGTGTGATCTCTCGTTTTCCTTAGTAGTTTAGTTTTATCTCAGCGCACTAGTTCCAGCTAGGTGGTTTAACTGGTCCTGATTATGCTGTTACTCCCTGCTTTTGGCAAAGAAGTGGGCTCATCAAAAGCATCTGAAGCTAATTGCTGAGTGAGTTAATTTTTATATTATTTTGATTAAAAACTTTACTGAAGTTGGATATAATTAAAAGCTTCAACAAAAACAGGAGAAGCCAATTATTGAACTTGGTGAGTTAACGTGTGGACCCACCCTACTGTTGAAACTTTGAAAAAGCTCATCTTAAAATGGTACAAGCAGCAAGCTGTGTTCCACCATTTTCCGCGTCTGAAGCAGGCTGCAGAGGCCAGTACACGCTCTTTCCTCTCTATTGCGTTGCCTGCCTTGTAAAATGAACTTTCTTTGTGATTGATTCCCAGCATTCACCCTTCGAATCGTCACGCTCAGATTCCCATACTTTAACATAAACAAGGGAGCTTCCTCTTGCGCAGCCAACTTCGGGTAAACTCTGGTGTTGATTCGAAGAAGACTCCTGCCTGGTTTTTATGGGAAGAGAATGACAGGGTGTGATCTAATATTCTAATTAAAAAAGGATTGTAATAAACTAGTCTTTTATAAATTCTTCTTCATCAAGGATTCCTAAATTAACTACAATTTTATTTTAATACTATGGAGTTCTACTAATGTTGTCATCATTCTTCGTAACTCCTAATGGATCTCTCATCTTTGCAAAAACATCATGTTTAAGTTGTTTTGCAAAAACATCATATTCATGTTTTTTTTAACTAGAGTTTGCTCATCGATTTGGATAGCAAATCCATCTCTTCAATCCAATTTAATTAATTCTTTGGCATTGCATCCAATCTGTCTGTCTATAGGAACATGAAAATTTCTATCAAATCAAGTGATTTCACTGTATTTTAATTTAGTCAAACCAAATAAAAATTTAATACAACCAAATTAAATGAAATTAAACACGTCAAATTATCATACACCATGAAAAATGTTAAAAAGCCCATCAAACTAAAAATAAAAAAGAAGAGAAAACTCATTAAACAAATATAGCAAATATTCCATCGATTTAATAATTATTTGCCACTATATTGGGTTTCTTAGTGTCACCCTAATATTAAAATATTTCAAAGTTTGAATTTTACTCTACATTTAATTCCAAAATCAGCATCTACGAATCATTTCAAAGAAAATTATAAAAGCTTTAAATAAACATAAATTTGTAGGAAAATAAGAACACCTAAAAGTGAGAAGTCATACATTATTCAACTAAAAATATGATTGAACAATCACCCACCATCATTAAAATATAATTAAATTGATTTAAATATTATAAACCTGATTTAACATGTTAATCCAATGATTTGTCGATGTAGAATTTGGCTGCCCAGGCAAATTTAAAATTATTTGATTTTTTATTTTTAAAATATATTATTTTAACTTAAAAAAAATCTTATAATACAATGTTTTATAATTCAATCTGCCTTTAACTTTGATCTTCTCCTCAAATTTTATAAATGGGATTTTGTCTGTATGGGCTGTAAATGGATAAAATAAGTGTGAGCCCAATGGGCTAGAGCTGGATTCGGCTTACCTTCTGCTTAAGCTTAGCGTGCAGAAGAAAGAAAAAACCAGAGCGAAACTGGAGAAGGACATAGAAAGAAAGAAGCAGACAGGGAATTGACAGACAACAGCAACTACAAAGGTTGAGAAACTAACTAAACCCTCTCTTACTGTTTCCATTTCAATGTTTTTGACTAATTTGTTTGGTTTATGTTTCTGTTTCCATAAAAAGATTGCTCTATCAAAGATCTGTGTTTAGAATTCAAAGCCTAAATTTTTTAGAGAGAAAGGGGTCTATTTTGAAAGCTTTGTTGATTTATCCTCCTCTCATTGTAATTTTTGAGAGGATAAGCTTCAATTTCAAGTTTATAATTCGTGAGAGTGTGAAAGTTTTAAGCTGTTGCCATTGTCGATTGTTGAATTTTTGAAGTTTCAATTTTATGAATGCTCGTTTTATTAGAGGATTATTGTTTTGTTTTTCGATTTCTTATTAGGTAAAGTGGGTGATATAGAGTATGAGCGGTGCTCCTGTTAAAAGATCGCACGAAGAGGGTGGTCATTCTTCTTCTTTGAAATTCCCTCCAAACGAAGATTCAGGTTCGTATCCTAAGCTGACATCGGGGGTTTCAAATGAGTACCATCTACCATATGAAGATACAGGTTCGTATCCTAAGCTGACATCTACCATATGTAAGATGGGTCCGGATGCCAGGCTGGCTAAAATTCCCAGAAGTGAGTCTCGAGATGTACATAGAAGATCACCTTTGCATTCAATTTATCGAATGCCGCCATCTTCAAATGAATCACACATGGATTCTCATTTGAATTTGGCTCCTGAAACCAGGCTTGAATCCAGGGATTCCATGGACAGCAGAGACTACTGCATTGAAAACCATGACACAAGGACTGACGCAAGAGAGATGAATGGCGAGGCAAGGAGGGATTCGCGGAGTGTTAAAAATGAAAGGGATGTGAGGCTTGAGAGTAGAGGGGATGACAATAAGGAAGTAAAGCATGACAGAGAAGCTCATCTTGAGCCAAAGAATGATGTAAAGATAGAAAAGGATGGTTATGGTCCTGCAATTATTCAGGTGAATTGGAAGGAACCAAAAGAATACCAAATGGGAAAGAGATATTTGAAGATGATAAACATTTATATTAATTAAAATGGTATTGAAAAGTAGCCCCCGAGCACCTTTCAGGAAACAAAGTTGAAGATGATAAACAATGACTGTATAATGATCTTGTGGGATCATTTACATTGCTTGAACTTGCTATGCTTTTATGTCTTTTGTTGCCACCATGCATAGCACGAAAGGCTTCTTCTTGAACTTGTTAAGGTACTTGTCCACGGATTGCAACAACACGGCCTTTCTCTCCTCATAAATCCCATAAATTTGATCCTCGAACTGGAAGTATCCTTCTTAGCTAATGGATGCCCAAAAGAATCATTATTATTATGATTACTTTTTTTCTTACGTCAAGTTTTAATATTTCATTAACTGGAAGAAAAAAAAAACTAACTGGGGGTTTGCTGTAATGTTAAGGATTTGAAGTAAAGAGGAATCTAGTGATAGGATGAGATATGAAATTGCTAGGAAGAAAGTTTGCTAGGAAAGACAATGTAAACCTTCAACGAAATGCAGAAGAAAGAGAGCGAGTTATTTTTGTTTTTTGACCACAGAGGGCAAAGCAGAAAGAAAAGGCTTTGATCATGGAGACATACGACCCTACCTATGCTGTTAGTCTCTGCTTTTGGCAAAGAAGTGGGCTCATCAGCTAGAGAGAAAAGATGATGGAGTGTCTAAGTGTTTATTTTAAGAAATCATCTCACTCTAAACTTAAATTTTTAGGTAAATGATTAATTAACAGTTTAAATTTATTTTTTATTAAAAAAGAAAGCAGTGTGTATGGTTTTGAGACTAGCTAGACAATGGTATGAATCTCTGTTAGGTCTATTGGCCTTCCATGTCAATCTCAACCTTCTTCTATCAATGATCTTAATGATTGAAAGCAAGCAAATCAACGGCATCAAGAACAGGTAGTCACTCATCAAGAACATGTATGTAAACCATGGAGGGATAAGTTTGATAGGGCTAGTTTTCGCTCCTGTTAATTTCTTTCAAGTTTTAATAGGAGCTTAATCTCTCAGATAATTAATGAAACTTTCATATTTTTGTGGTAATTTACTTGGAGGTTGTAATTTGAATTTCATTTTTAGTAAATGGTCCTTGAACTTTTATGTTCCATTGAATGAAATCTTTATTGTTATCTATTGTCATTCTATTATATTTGACAAGATTTTATTTTATCACAAACACATTACAGTTAAAATTAAAAAAAAAAATTATGGGTTATCCATCATAGGAGTAGAGAGAAAACATTGTGAATTGTATTCGTGTTTTTAATTATTTCTTTTCCTTGTAGCATTTTTTCAAATTACATTGGTGTTTTTTTTCTTTTAATCTGTTTTTTTTGTTCATTTGGAGCTCGATTTATGCTTTGTCTGTTGAGATAAAATAAAATTATATTGATTTAAAAATATTAAAGTTTTGGAGACTAAATTTGAAGATTGGAAAAATACTGAACCTTTTTTTTATGACATTAGAGACTAAATTGGACTGGGTTGTGAAAAATATTTATCTCTTTTTTAATCTTTTAACTTTATTTTTTTATTTGATTATTTTGAATTTTTTATTTGAGATTGAACTTGATTGTTTATTTTTGTTGTTTATATGTAAGGGTTTAGTGATGTGAAAAAAAATCATGGCATGCGCTTCATGCTCGATTTTGCGAAATAAAATTTAATTGTATTCATCTAAAATAATTAATACTTTGAGTGACGAAATTTGAATTTAAAACAAGAGTAGATTTGAAATTGAAGGGGGTATAAGGAGAATGGTTAGCACGATCGAGCAACAACATGCCATCACGTGAGGAGTGTCGTTGCACGTGTGGCTTCCTCGATCTTAAAAGAAGGTCTTTAATTAGTGGTCTTCCCTATGTCAAGATCTTCGACACAATCCACAAACAAGAGTCCTCCTTTAAACAAAATACAACCGGTTTTTTGGAGTTAAGAAAATACCCTTCCTAAGCACTCTTGTCAGTCAATGTAACTCTTTTTAATTAATTTGGAAATCACCGCACATGATAAGAAAATGGAAGGTAGAAGACACATTTTAATTGGATTATCTCTCTTCTGACGAGCATACGCATACTCCACTGTCGAATAAAAACATTGCGAGACAGCACCAACCAACCCAAAATACTCAACAATACTAGTCGATGGGCGCATTCTTTCCTTTTGTGCCATGTGAATGAGGTCAGCAGTAGAAAGAAGCAAGGCTACAAATGCCAACACCATGCCAACTAATGCATAACCCAGCTGGTCAAAAACTGCAGATGCAATCTCTAGAATTAAGTTTGTCAGCAGCAATGTCCATCCTGATTTTAATCGAGCCAGTTCTATCTTCATACACAAATAAATATCGAGTAAAAAAGAATTGTTTTTTTATAAAAAAAGCATTTACATTGCTTGAACTTGCTATGGTTTTATGTCTATTGTTCCCACCAAACCATGCTTCTTGAAATTCTTCAGGAAGTTGTCTACAATGGCCCTTTCTTAAATGACGGTTGATCCTCGAAGTGGAAGTACCGTCACCAAGTGAATGCCCACAAAACACACAATGGAAACACCACCATCTATCTGTAGAACATATTTCCAAAATCGACCTCTATTTGAGCCAGCCATTTTTTCCGTCTCCGTGGCAAGACTTTCTGTAGAAAAAGAAAAATTTCTGTCAACACATGAAATAAAAACTATTGGAAGTTAGATTAACTTGCTATGGTTTTATGTCTACTGTTGCCACCATTCATAGCTTCTTGAATTTCTTTAGGAACTTTTCCACAAATTGCCACACCATGGCCCTCCTCTCCTGATAAATGCCATATGATCCTCAAAGGGGTAGCACCGTTAGCAAATGAATGCCCACAATACGCACAATTGAAACTACCATCATCCATCTTTTTAACATGTTCCTCAAATCCATCAATATTTGAGCCAGCCATTTTTTCCTCCTCCCTGGTGTTAGGATTGAGAAAGTTTGCAGATAATTGAGAAGGAAAGAATGAGTTTAGAGATGGGAAGAGGGAGAAGAGAGAAAAGAGAGGGAGAATGAAATTTGAATATTTGTTGTATTGATATTCTGTTTTACATGCATTTATTATGTGTGCACCTTTCTATTTATACACATATCTCATACCATCTTTCATACTCTAGACTACAAATATAATATTCTAGAATACATTTTCTATACTCTAACATCCCCCCTCAAGCTCATGCTTTGATGAACCAAGCATGAGATTGCAACAATGGAGAAGAAATATATGAGTACTTAACTCTGTTTAATAGAAATCAGTTTGGAAAATAGAAAGAAGCGAATAAAAAGATGAATTTGAATTTGATTGAGAAGATTTTGAGAATTTAAGAGATTGAGAAGAAGGAGAAGAATGCTCAAATGGAAAAGAAGATAGAAGAGAGAGAGAAGACATTTCATTTGTCTATTTCTTGATTGAAATTTCATTTGTCTACTTCAATTTTTCTGAAGTTTTTCATTTGTTGATGATTTTGAGAAGAGAGGGATGAGAAGAAAGAAATGGTAGGGAAGAGAGGTGATAGAATGAGTTTGAATTTCATTTGTCTACTTCAGTTTTGAGAATGTTAAAACTTTGAGTTAGGCCAGAGAAATAGTGGATGTTTAAACTAGATAAGAGCAAGAAATATGAAATGCTTTCTGAATATCTATGAACTTATTGATCTTACTTTGTAAAGATATCATTATACTTAGTTAAGAGGTTATTCTATAAATCATTTTGATATGTGTTTTGCACACCTAATAATGCACTTCTTAGATCAGATAGATTTCTTTCATATCATTGTCCAAATAACAAGGCAAAAGAAAATTAAGAAGAGTTGATCTAACAACCATGCATTACATGGAAGCTATCTTGGAAAACCTCAAGGGGATATGCTGCCCATGATTTTTATAACAGCTATTATATTTTTTGCATTGCTTCCTTATAACGCATGATAGAATCCAGCCTCTGCAACTTCAACTGATGCCTGAACCTGTTGATAAAATCATCAGCTTTAGCATCAAGCTCCCCTTCATCTCCAACCAACACTGTTTTCTCTGAAGCCCTTGTCGTTGCAGGCCTTCTACTTTCAATCTTCTCCCTCATCACCTCCTCCGCTAAGTCCAAGCTCGCAGCATTTTCGCTTACCGGCCTCTTCATTTTCAAATCACCGAACTCCACTGCTTTATCGCTTAATTTGAAAATTACCACACATAATAAGAAAATGAAAGGTAGAAGACACATCTTAATTGGATTATCTTTCTTCTGACGAGCATACGCATACTCCACTGTCGAATAAAAACATTGCCAGACAGCACCAACCAATCCAAAATACTCAACAATAGTGCCAACGGGCTTCCCGGACACGAAAGCACTAGTCGATGGGCGATGAAAAATGGGCAATAGGCTCATTCTTTCCTTTCGTGCCATGTGAATGAGTTCAGCAGTAGCAAGAAGCAAGGCTACAAATGCCAACACCATGCCAACTAATGCATAACCCAGCTGGTCAAAAACTGCAGATGCAATCTCTAGAATTAAGTTTGTCAGCAGCAAAGTCCATCTTGATTTTAAATCATCTACCATGTCCCTAGATTTTGATCCTTTCAATTTCTTCAACTCATCTGGATCATCCGGTGTATCAGGCGGAAGTTCATCCGATGGATCTCCCCTAGTCTAACGATTTGCTTAAGCAAACAGGAAAGAACAGAGATCTGAGAGAGAAGAATGGTTTAGAAATGGTGGTGAGGGGAAATAAATAAATAAAATGGTGGTGAGAGAGTGCGGAAAGTAACAATATACGTTTTTCTCACAATTTAAGTACTTTTCTAAATTGAACTCTAGCAAATAAATAACCAGCAAAAGTTTTAAGAAATAAATATTAGTTTACCTGCAAACTAAAAATCAAGCAATCTGGAAAACATCAAGCAATCTGGAAAAATCAAGCAAAAAAAGGTTTACCTGCAAAAAGCGGTTCTCCAAGTATCTAGAAAATGTTTTGCTTAAGCAATCTGGAATCAAACTGACAGATGAGAGAGAAGAACGGTTTAGAGAGAATATTGTAATGAAGGTGAATAACTTAGTTTTCTTTTTATTTATTTTTTGGTACAGTAGTCAACCATGGCTTGGGAGACTTTTATGGGTAATGATTTAGCCTCAACTTTAGTCTTGGAATCACGGTTATTTTTTATTTTTATATTTTTACGCACAGTAAAATAACTATCATACCCCTAAAGTTTTCACAAAAATCAAGAGTTCCATGCAAGGATGTCACGGTAATTTAACATTTTTTATGAACAGTGAAATAACCCTTTTACCCTCCAATAAGACAAAACACATGAATTGCCTGCACGGGTGTTTCAAACATTGCAAATATTTTGAAAATGTGTTAAATACGATGCTTCCCTCAGAAAAGACAATCCAAGAATTGGCTTCATGGGTGTATAGTAGGGGTGAGCATTTTCGGTTCCGTTTGGTTTTCATCAAAAAAAGTAACTAAACCGAATTTTTAATAAAAAAAACCAAAACCGAACCGAACCTATTAAAAACCGACCACTTTCGGTTCGGTTCGGTTTTACGATTAAAAAATTGAAAAAATCAAATTTAGTTTTTGGGTCATCTAATGGGCTTGCAATTAATATAAAGAAAAAGTGATTTTCTTATAAGATCCCAAAGTATTTTTAATTTTTTTGCAACTAATACAAATATTAATGTATTAAATTGTTAATATATAGTGTTTATTAAGTTTTTTTTTACCTTTTTAATACTTTTGTTTTGTTTAATTTAGCATGAGACAAAATAATTAAAACTACACAAGTGAACAAATTTAAATTTAAATTACAGAAAATGCCTTCAAAGGGCTTCAAAATAAACAACAAGCAACATTAACATAAAAAAACTTCAAGAAATACACCCGGTTTTAAACTAATTATCATCAGTTTGAAGTGAGGGCATTAAACGTTGATGTGGGGGTAGTGTCGGTGGATGAAACATTTTGGTTTTGACAGTTCTCCATATGTAATTACCAAACGAAAAATATCAAAACATGTTAATAATATATATTTTAGAATTCACAATATATTAAATTCTACAAAGTACAGTTCATTAAACTTTCAATTCTATGTGCTGACTTGCGTTTCTGGAAGAGAGGTCCTTCCAGTTATTAATATACCAACACACGCACACAAAATGAGAAGGGTCTTAATATCAAGTCATCCAAATACTTCCAGTCTTAACATCAACCCATGAAAGAGGATGTTTGGATGGCAGCAGCCAGCTCACCTGACTGGGAATTCATAAGATCCTACAATCAATTCCCAAGGCTCATAAATCACGAGGTGAACATCATCTATTGGCCAAAACTAAGTTTTCAAAGAAAGAAAATGATTTATTTATTTCAAGGAAAAACTGGCGAATGTGATCTGAAGGGAACAAAACACAATTTAACATTCAGATAAGATTGCTTCGTGACCATGTAGACACTGTAAATTTGAGATCCAAGTATCTAAGTAGCATGAATCCAAAGTTGATTAATAAGCCAAAAATATCTGAATGAAGACAGTTACACATTCCACAATGTCATGGAAGCAAAACAAAAAACCCAGATGCTTAGAATCATTGAATATCTAAAAATTAACCCCAACAATCAATTTCAACACTATCCCGTGCTTTATGCCCAGAAACAGAAACTCAAGGTCCAATTTAATATTCAATTCAATTAGAAAAGAAGCATAGATGATCTAAAAGAGATAACATTAAAAAAAACAGAGGTTCGATTTACTTACCTTTTGTAAACTGCAACCGTGTCGGATGGGGACGATGATGAAGAGGATCCTTGCCGAGAGGCGAGAGGGAGATTTTAGTTTAGTTGCAGAGAGAGGTTTGTTTTTGCAGAGGGAGGTGAGAGGCGAGAGGGAGGGAGATTGTTTTTGAGGTGAGAGGCGAGAGGGAGGGAGATTGTTTTTGCAGAGGAGGCGAGAGGCTGCTAAAGTGTTAGGCTTTAGCAATTAGTAGCAGAGGGAAGCGAGAAAAGAGATGAAGAGGCGGGCGGACGATTAAAACTATAGGGTTTCTTAAGTTTCTATATATACTAAAATGTTCAACCGAACCGAACCGCTTCGGTTTGGGTTAATCAGTTTTGTCCGTACAAAACCGATACCGAACTGAACCGGATATTTTTCAGAATTTTATATCGGTTAAATAGGTTTTTTTTATCGTTTCGGTTTTCTCAGTTATTTTGTTTCAGTTTTCTCGGTTTAATCGGTTGTTTGGTTATTTTGCTCACCCCTAGTGTATAGGTAATTCTATGTTTTTTTAATATTTTATACGCAGGATACTATAGGCGTGTCCCCAGACGTGCCGAAAATTTTTGACCTCACGCTTCCTTAGAGCGGTGCGTGTAGTGTCGTTAGGTTGTCAAAAATGTTCATTCGGCGTCTCACCAGATGTGCCATCATGTCCTCTTCTTTATGGTGGTGCGCGTATCAATCCACAATGGACGAAGACGTTACGGTGGCCTGTTGAACATTTTTGTTCCTCGTCTCTCTCTCCTGCAGGGTTACTTGCACAAAAATCCCCTTAGTTGATGGTATGTTCATATTAGTCCCTCAGCTTTTAAATGTCTGGTCTGGTCCTTATTGTTGTGATAGAAGTTTTGATTTGCTTAATTGTGTCATTCAATTAAAATTAATTATATATTTTGTTTTTATTTCTACCCTTTTACTTTTAATTTTTTATTCCAATTCCTTTATTTTTTTATTTATGAAATAGTCTATATTTTTGTCCATGTTTATATATATGTGCTCTTAGTTTTGCTATTGAATTTTTATTATTTTCTCTTTTATTGAGGTAATATTTTTTCTTATAAATTTTTTTCTTAAATTTAGTTTGTGTTTGTGATTATTTGAAAATTTATATCTATTTTTTATCATTTATTTTACTTTATTTTTTGCTCTTCTGTAAAAGTTTTAAGATTTTTTTAATTCTTTGAAGTAATTTTTTCCCCCTATTATTTACACAATAATAATAATAATTTTAGATTTTTTTTGCTTCCTCTTTTGTTAATATTTTTGAGTTTTTTATTCACCGGGGTAATTTTATTGTTTTAGCAGTAATAGTAATGATAATTTTAGGTGTTATAATCATGATAATAATAGTGATATTATTTATCATAATGATAATTGCAATTGTAATTTATTGTGATGGTTATAATGCTTATGGTGTTGATAATTATAGTTTTGATGATAATAATAACAAAAAATCATAAAATAATATAGAAAATATCAATAATAACAAAAAATAATAATGATAATAATACTAATTATAATTATAATTATATTAATAAAAATAACGGTGTTGATTATCGTAATATGGACAACGATTATAACAATAATGGTGGTGACAACGATGACACTACCAATAATAATCAAAATATTGATTATTTACAATAATGATGGCGACAACGATAACACTACCAATAATAATCAGAATATTGTGATAATAATGATTATAATGACAGCTATAATAAATGTGATAATTTAACATTCATGATAATAATAATGAGATAATAATCAAAACAATTCATCAGTTAATGTTATTTTTCTTAGAAGTTGATTTTTGTGGGTTTTTATGTATGATATTTCAGATCTACTATCACCTAAACAAAAAATATACAAAATCACACTTAGACAAAACGGGTGAAAAAATTGGGCAAAATTATATACAATGAAAAAATATACGAGTCACTTGCCCTATACTTTGCCGTAGTTAGAAACAATTTTTTTAACACGCAAAAAAATATTAATGGTCTTAGATTTGTTTTATGATGCTATATATCTAAACAAAATAATTAGCTTACAATACTTTTGATTATTACTATAACAAAATTATTTACAACAATAATAAGAATTATTGTATATTATTTTTTTATATATTCATTTTATTATGTAAAATGTGTTTAAAATAATGATAACGATTATTTTTAAGGTTTTTTTCTCTTAAAATATATATAGAAAAAATCAATTACATTTTTTTTTTAAAAAAAAATCTCAAATTAATTTAATCTTAGTGTTCACAAATACTTCAGATATAATAATATGAAAAATAAATCTTAAAAAATAAATTTATTTTTATAACGATAATGATAGTTACAACGATAGTACTATCAACAATGATTAAAATATTAATTATTTATAATAATGGTTATAATAGCAGCTATAATAATTGTGATAATTTAACAATTGTGATAATAACAATGAGAATAATAATCAAGATGATTCATTAATCGATATTGTTTTTGTTAAAAAAATGACTTTTTGCCACTATTTTATATATGATATTTCAAATCTAAAATCACTTGAATAAAAAATATATGAAGCTACACGTAGACAAAACAGGTGAAAAAATCAGGTCAAAATATCTAATATTAAAAAATATACGAGCCACTGGACCTTCGTTTCACCGCAGACAAAACCAATTTGTTTAACATGTCAAAAAATATCAATGGTCTTGATTTTTTATAATAATGCTATACATATGAGTGAAATAATTAGTCTACAAGACTTTTGATTATTTAGTTTTTTAATATATTCATTTTATTATAAATAATACGTTGAAGATTATGAAAAATAATATTTTAAAGGTTTTTTCTCTTAAAAATAATTAAATGTTCTGATATTTGTTTAATATTAACACCTTAAATATATATATATATATATATATATATATATATATATATATATATAAATGAACTATTTTTTTTTTAAATCTCAAACTAATTTAATCTCCTTGTTCTAAAATATTTTTACTATAATAATATGAAAAATAAATCTTAATTTTTTTTATTTCTTTTTAAATAAAAATCACTCTAAACTAAAAATATATCAAGCCACATATAGACAATACAAATCCAAAAAAAAAAACACAAAGATAACAAATAACTAACAATAGAAGATTCACTATACATGCATAACAGAGGATTGCACTTTCATTTAACATTACCAAAGCTGAACGTGTTTTATTTTTTAACTCAAGTTGCATTTAATACAAATAAAAATAACAATAAAAATTAAAATTTTTAAATAAGAATAGAGGTGTATTATACAAACAAAAAATTAAGAACTATCTTACAAAAACCGGAATTATCAAGGGATTGAAACTAAACCAAAAAATAAAAGAATAAAAACCAAAATACGAAATAAGAAATTATATATATTAAAACGAGACAAAAATTTTTTTATCATAGAAGCGGAGCGCGGGTGTATGACTCGTCTTATCTATATTTCAACCAGTATAGGAATTGAGATTGTATGCAAACTTCTTTTGATTCACAAAGATTCCATCTTCACCTTGTTTTATCTCAATTACCAAGTAGCAGGACATGCAACCAATATCCATCATCTCAAACTCCTGGTTATTTCTTCCTTGAAGTCTCTAAACATCTTTGGATTATATATTGTAAAGATTAAGTCATTCATATATAAATATACAATAGGAGTATCATCACTCTATTTGATATTTACATAGATAGCATATTCATGAGGCCATTCAACAAATCCATATAATAAATCCTTCTTCGTCAAGAGTTTCTACTTTGACTAGAATTTTATTATTCGAACAATATTAAAACTCTTATAAACTTTTTAAAATCCTAGTTGATATTGAATTCAATAGTTTTATCAACCTCATTTTGTCGAGATGATATCAAGTATGGTGTTCATTCAAATCATTTGATATTTAGGGCTTGTTTGACATTTGAATATGTAAAGGGGTCTAAAAGCAAAGCAGCAATCACTGCTATTGAGTACTACACGAGCGGTATACCCGCGCGATGCGGCGGGTTTTTTTTTATCTATGTAGAAAATTGATTGTTTTTATATGTATTGTATTTTATTATTTTAATATTTAGTTAGTATAATTATATTTAAGAATACTGATATGAATTTTTGTCCTTCAAAAAATCCAAAGTCATTTGTCCTCTCTCTCAATATATTTTTAGGCGATAATATTCAATAAATATCAGATATATTAGAAATAAAAATATTGTAATTTGTTTTTAAAACATTAACTTAATTTTTTTGTGTGCTATAATTATTTATTTATCGTCTAAAAAAAATAGTCTAATGGAAACGGGAAGTGACTTGTATATTTTTTAATTTGACTTGTAGATAATGCAGGTAAATTTGTCAACATTTTTTTTTTGATATTTTTTTTTCCAGTAATATTAGATCTAAAATATTAAAAATGAAAACATTGGAAATTCTTGTAAAGAAATAAACTTAAATAAAAGAGCACAAAATTAAATTTTGAAGCCAATATTTTTTTTATATAAGATTTATTAATCATATTATTATATTAAATATATTTAAGAAAACATGATATGAATTTCTGTCCTTCAAAAAATCTTAGGTCATTTTTCTTCTCTCTCAATATATTTTTAGGCGATAATATTCAATAAATATTCAAACATATAATTAGTTTTACATATTTTAATTTGACATAAATATATTTGACATAATTTCAATAATATATTTAATTTAAAGGATAATCTTAGGCTATTTTGTTTTCTCTCTATATATTCTTACGCGATAATATTCAATAAATATTAGAACATATAATTGGTTTCACATATTTTAATTTGACATAAATACACAAATATATAATTAAAAAGTCAAAACATTGCAAATTTATTTCAAGAAATAAACTTAAACAAAAGAACACAAAATTTAATTTTGAAGCCAATATTTTTTTTATTTTATAAGATTTATTCATCGTATTATTATATTAAATGTATTTAAGAATGTTGATATGAATGTCTGTCCTTAAAAAAATCCTAGGTCATTTTCCCTCTCTCTCTATATATTTTTAGGCGATAATATTCAATAAATATTTGAACATAATATTAGTTTTACATACTTTAATTTGACACAAATATACAAATGTATAATTAATTTGATATACTTTCAATAATATCTTTAATTTAAAAGACAAAATTGAAGTAAACCCAAACACTGAAATCAAATAATTCAAAAGAAAACCGGAAATTAAAAGAACTGGGACTGAAATGAAACTGAAATCCATAATTAACTTGCATAGAAGGATTGAATTGAAAGAAATCAAACTTTTGATACCTAAAATATTAAGGATTTATAATAAATTTGCATGGAAGGATGAAATTGAAATTAATCAAAACTTTGATACCAAAAATATTTAGAATTCCAGCCCAACCAGCAAAATTAAAAGCATGAGGACCGAACTGGAACTTCAATACATAATCAATTTCAATTGAAGGATGAAATTGAAACAAATCAAAACCCATTTAATAGAAATAAGGGCCAGAAAAACAAATTATAACGTTCAGGGATTGAAATGAAATTTGACAAAAAAACAGCTTAGCTGACGTCATCTGGCGCAGGCAGGAGAGAGAGATTGGGGGGGAGGGGGAATTCAAACGGCCACTGACACGTCTCCGGACACCATAGTGCCACACGCGCCGCACCAGGAGGAAGGGAACATGCTCGAAAATCATTATAGACGGCAATTGTGCATTTTCCGACGCCGTATGACTCCGCATGCGCCGTTGGAAAAACGCGGGAGCGTTGAGATGAACGGAGCATTCTGTGACGCGCCACACAGCTGTCAGAAGAAAAAAATAAAAAATTGGCTAATTACCAGAGTGCCCCTCACCCCCAGACGTGTGTTTTGTCCTTTTCGAGGGACAAAACGGTTAATGCACTGTTCAATGAATTATTTAAAAATAAAAGAACCGGTCGGCCGAGTCGGACCGAAAACGGTCAATGACCATCCAGCCCCTGAAAATGACGGCGTTTTTTGGGGCTAATTTCGTTAATACACTGTTCAAATCGGGGAAAAAAAAGGAGGACATACACCCGCGAAGCACCAGGTCAAACTGCACATGAATAGTGACTATGAGTCACAGTGAACAGTGTTTTACTGTTCAAAATCCCGTTATCTTTTAGATGGATAATATCCTAAATTTAGAATCATATTATGTTTTTTTGAACTAGAGTTTGCTCATCGATTTGGATAGCAAATCCATCTCTTCAATCCAATTTAATTATTTTTATGGCATTGCATCCAATCTGTCTGTCTATAGGAACATGAAAATTTCTATCAAATCAAGTGATTTTACTGTATTTTAATTTAGTCAAACCAAATAAAAATTTAATACAACCAAATTAAATGAAATTAAATACGTGAAATTATCACACACCATGAAAAATGTTAAAAAGCCCATCAAACTAAAAATAAAAAAGAAGAGAAAACTCATTAAACAAATATAGCAAATATTCCATCGATTTAATAATTATTTGCCACTATATTGGGTTTCTTAATGTCACCCTAATATTAAAATATTTCAAAGTTTGAATCTTACTCTACATTTAATTCCAAAATCAGCATCTACGAATCATTTCAAAGAAAATTATAAAAGCTTTAAATAAACATAAATTTGTAGGAAAATAAGAACACCTAAAAGTGAGAAGTCATACATTATCCAACTAAAACTATGATTGAACAATAACTCACCATCATTAGAATATAATTAAATTGATTTAAATATTATAAACCTGATTTAGCATGTAAATCCAATGATTTGTCGATGTAGAATTTGGCTGCCCAGGCAAATTTAAAATTATTTGATTTTTTTTTATTTTTAAAATATATTATTTTAACTTAAAGAAAATCTTCAAATAATACAATGTTTTATATTGATTTGTGTTTATCCACGTCAATCTGCCTTTAGCTTTGATAATTTCCTCAAATTATAAAATGGGATTTTGTCTGTATGGGCTGTAAATGGATAAAATAAGTGTGAGCCCAATGGGCTAGAGTTGGATTCGGCTTACCTTCTGCTTAAGCTTAGCGTACAGAAGAAAGAAAAAACCAGAGCGAAACTGGAGAAGGACACAGAAAGAACGAAGCAGACAGGGAATTGACAGACAACAGCAACTACAAAGGTTGAGAAACTAACTAAACCCTTTCTTACTGTTTCCATTTCAATGTTTTTGACTAATTTGTTTGGTTTATGTTTCTGTTTTTTTTTTTTTGGGTTTCCATAAAAAGATTGCTCTATCAAAGATCTGTCTTTAGAATTCAAAGCCTAAATTTTTTAGAGAGAAAGGGGTCTATTTTGAAAGCTTTGTTGATTTATCCTCCTCTCATTGTAATTTTTGAGAGGATAAGCTTCAATTTCAAGTTTATAATTCGTGAGAGCGTGAAAGTTTTAAGCTTTTGCCATTGTCGATTGTTGAATTTTTAAAGTTTTAATTTTATGAATGCTCGTTTTATTAGAGGATTATTGTTTTGTTTTTCGATTTCTTATTAGGTAAAGTGGGTGATATAGAGTATGAGCGGTGCTCCTGTTAAAAGATCGCTTGAAGAGGGTGGTCATTCTTCTTCTTTGAAATTCCCTCCAAATGAAGATACAGGTTCGTATCCTAAGCTGACATCGGGGGTTTCAAATGAGTACCATCTACCAAATGAAGATACAAATTCGTATCCTAAGCTGACATCTACCATATGTAAGATGGGTCCGGATGCTAGGCTGGCTAAGATTCCCAGAAGTGAGTCTCGAGATGTACATAGAAGATCACCTTTGCATTCAATTTATCGAATGCCACCATCTTCAAATGAATCACACATGGATTCTCATTTGAATTTTGCTCCTGAAACCAGGCTTGAATCAAGGGATTCCATGGGCAGCAGAGACTACTGCATTGAAAACCATGACACAAGGACTGACGCAAGAGAGATGAATGGCGAGGCAAGGAGGGATTCGCGGAGTGTTAAAAATGAAAGGGATGCGAGGCTTGAGAGTAGAGGGGATGACAATAAGGAAGTAAAGCATGACAGAGAAGCTCATCTTGAGCCAAAGAATGATGTAAAGATAGGAAAGGATGATTTTGGTCCTGCAATTATTCAGGTGAATTGGAAGGAACCAAATGAATACCATAGGGGAAACAGATATTTGGAATCTGCAGGTGGACATGTGGATCCTTGGCATATATCACGTGGAAATTCCCAAGGCCCTGTTGAGATTGGAAAGGAAGTTGTCAGTATTGAGGAGAGGGACCATGCCCAAGCTCATGAGGCAGTTGGAGAAAATGAAGCTGAATCGAAAGGTGAGGATAAATTTAAAGACAAGGATAGAAAGAGGAAAGATTTGAAGCACCGGGAATGGGGAGACAAAGATAAGGAAAGAAGTGACTGGAGGGGAAGTATGCAAGTAGGCAACAGTAGTGCTGAGGGAAAAGAGTCCGTGAAGGAAGAGAGGGAAGGAGAGAGGTGGGAGCAGGAGAGGAAGGATCTGTCAAAAGACAGGGATACGCTAAAAGAGAGGGAGAAGGACCGCATGAAAAGAGAATCAGGAACTGGAGCTGGAAAGGAGGGTTTGCACAATGAGAAGGCGTTCGTAGATGGATCTATCAGAATTTCAGTGCAGGAAAATCCAGCTTTGGAGCCAAAGAAACCGAAATATTTTGATAACTGGAAATATGTTGATAAAGAAGTTAAGGATAAAAAGAGAGAAAGAGAAGCTGACATAGGAGGTAGACCTGAGAAGGGCAGCACAATGTCTGGGAAAGAATCTGATGATGGATGTGCAGATGGTGAAATAGCAACTGAAAGGGAAAGAGGAGTTTTTAACTATGGAGTCCAGCATCCCAAGAGGATGCTTTGGCCTAGGGGCAGCCCACAAGTGGCGAATTGTGAACCCTGTTTTAGGTCCCAAACCCAGGACAGTGAGGGGTATGCTCTGCAATTCTCCTTTATTGCAGTTTTAATAGGAAGTATGTTATCCATATGATTGATTTTGGATTATTGACTATTACCGAGTGGAAACTTGCTTTAAAATATTTGATATGCATGTGGAAACTGCTATTATTGGAGCTAAGTGTCCAGTGATATATACTATAATGATAGTTTCCAACGATAAAAAGTACTTTTATTGTTGCTGAAACCTTATTTGTCATTTTCATGAATTCTTTAGTATGTTGGTTCTTTTAGATTGGTTAAATTGAGCAACATTCCACTTTAATAATTCAAGATTAGACTAAGTTTAAATTCATTATAACAAAGTTCCTTTATATATTGCAGATGTCAAGGTAAGCTGTCATATTCCATTTTACACAGTTGGAAATTTATTCGTGCACCATGGCCAATGGGTTGCAGGGGTGTTGAATGAAGGGATCTCCTTCAGACTGAAATTATTAGCTATCACTGCTTAATTAGATTGTTTTTTAAACTTGTTTCCTTTTCCACTCTCCCAATGCATTGGATATTCCAGAATGAGGTGTTAGCTCTCATATTTCCCTTTTCCCTTTCTTTTCTTCATTGTGCTGCATAATATTTTCTCAAGCTTCTATTAATTGGTAGTTTCTGGGCCTTTTTAGGTTTCTGACACAACTAATGTGTAGCAAGTGTCAACAACTCGTGTTCTCTGTGTCATAAATTACTTCTACTAGCAAACATAGTAGAGCTTACTGATGGATGATAACAAAATAACTTGATAACATCGTAGTTCACAAGTTACATGATTTTCTTTTTATGGCTATTGAATTTACCTTCTGCTGCTTCAGGCAAATCTGAGGTTTCCTCTGTCATTTATAAAGTTAGTGAATGCATGCAAGAGCTGATAAAGTTATGGGAGGAGTATGAAGCATCCCAATCTGATAAAAATAGTGAAAGCAGTCATAAGGGCCCCACTCTTGAAATTCGAATACCAGCAGAACATATTACTGCTACAAATCGCCAAGTAAGCATGCTCATTATGTAATAGTTGACTCTTTTGCTTGTTTTCATCATATAATTTATTTCTTCTCTCATGCGTCTTTCTTTCTTTCCTTTTTTAATGTCTTCTATTACTGCTACAAATCGCCAAGTAAGCATGCTCATTATGTAATAGTTGACTCTTTTGCTTGTTTTCATCATATAATTTATTTCTTCTCTCATGCGTCTTTCTTTCTTTCCTTTTTTAATGTCTTCTTAATCTATCTTGGAATTGTATGCCTCTTGGCTCTATGGGGCTTGAACCAATGTTAAGGGGGTCAGAGGTGAGTGCTTAGTTAGTAATATTCTTTTTGAGCCGTTGACTCTCTCTCACAGTCATCTGATTGTTGTTTGTCTGATCATGCCTTTCTATCCTTCCACAAGATATTGATTGTCTCTTGTTTGGGAGCTTGTGGGAAATTCTAAGGATTCATTGGGGTCAGAGCTCTTAATTGCCAGTATTATCCAAGGATGATTACACTCTGCGTGCTTCCAAAACAAATAAAAATGCTAAGTTATTACACCTAAAATGTATCAGTTCATTTAATTTATTAGTTCCAAGTCATCAAAAGACGCAGAAGTTTGAAAGTTTGAAAGAATTCAACATATTGATATTTCGTTATCATTCTAATGACACAGGAAGTTACAACACATCTAAAGCTATTTCTAACTACTTAAACTACCAAATATCTGGGCCTTAATAAAAAGTAATGATCCTTCCAATATGAAATTGCTGTAGCTACTTCCCTTTCTATTATGAAAATGCAACTTATAATTGGTTTTAAGTTCCAAATAGAAAGATTTACCAATGGACAGGTTTTTAATTTTGTCGTCCATGGACTCTAGCCTCAACATTCGGACTCTTACCATCTGTTCAAAATTAGGCTTTCTATTTTTAATTTTTTGTTTGAGTTGCTTGTAATATTCAATGAATCAAATTATTCGAATTGTGAATAGTAAGGTTCTAACAACCAATGGAATTTCCATTAGCTTCCTTAAAAAGTTTCAAACCTTTTCATTTTGTGTCAATAAGGGTTTCTTCAAACAGTCCAATTCTTATTAGTTTGGTTACGTGAATTTAACTAGCCTTTATCTGAAAGAATTGGGAGGTTTATAATTGATTGATGAGATCAGTTGTGTGGGGTCTGGTTCCTTTTATATGTTTATATGTGTTGTGTCTGCAAACCAAATTTTTGAATGATATGGCTATTCTTAAATTTTAAGGTCAATTTGTTGGTTGATAAGTTGTATGATGTGTTGAGTGCCTTCTATGTTCTGTTGTGTACAAATTTGTAGGGTGAATTGTCAGACAATCAACTTTCATTAGAAGAGAAGAGGCCTCTATAAGAGCAATTGTGACATTCTAGATCTAATATTAAAGGATTTATGCTCTGCATAGTTTGATGCCTTCATGTTTGGGTATTAACTATTAGATAATTATGCTCATGCTTATGTCTTCAAGTCTATTAAGTGCAGGTAAGAGGTGGACAATTATGGGGGACAGATATATACACAAATGACTCTGACCTTGTCGCTGGTATGCTGTGACATGATGAACAGTATCAATTGTAGAATTTGCTTATATGTGAACTGAAACAAAATTGATGTTGCAATTTTGTTGCAGTTCTCATGCATACTGGCTACTTCCGTCCCACCGCTTCTCCTCCTCCACCTGCTATCCAAGAGCTACATGCTACTATCAGAGTGTTGCCTCCACAAGATAGTAAGCCCCTTCTATCTTGCTTTCTTTATGATGTTGCCATCTCTAAACACATTCACATCATGATCATGCAATCAAATAATGTGTACATGTAAATGTTACAAATCTTGATACAGCTACCCATTTGAACTTGTGTGTCTATGACTTACTTCGGAATGAAATTTGTTGTTTCTTGAAGTTCTTATGCCGTAAGTTTGTGAAAATAATGATATCACCTAGATGGTCTTAGTTTGGGTTTTGGTTGAAGCCTATTCAACTTTGTAATGGTGTGTGAGGTTGGCCTTGTATAATTGATTTTGCTGATGTCAAAGTCATGCATAATCCATATCCATGTTTGGACAAGTGAACCACAAGGATGTAAAGACATGTTCCAAACAAGACAGCTAGATAAAATCTCGACATACTTGAACTATGCTCTTTTGTCAACTGCCAAGATCACAATACTTTCTTTAATAGTATATAGCTATATGAGAAATTTAAATGACATAGGCGCTTATCTTTTTCTTTCTAGTATTTCCTTTCTACAAGTGTGTCCTTATTATTTATGCTTTACTTGTGTGGACTTTTAACAATGTAACTTTGACATGTGCATTAGGCTACACCTCTATGCTGAGAAATAATGTTCGTTCACGTGCCTGGGGAGCTGGAATTGGTTGTAGCTACCGTGTTGAGCGTTGCTGCATCGTGAAGGTGGTGGAAATTTTTTCACAATTGTAGTTTTAGTCTCTATTTTTCTGCAATGTATTGACGTTCAGACATGTCTGAGGGTGTCATAGCGACATTGCTATTACCATCTTCACTAATATTGCTTGCTGCTTTTGCTGTTTGTTATTTTTTCTTACAAAATCCTAGTCAAGAAATGCCTTCAATCAAGGTTCTTTCTAATTTCTTGTTTATTTCAGAAAGTAGGTGGAATCATTGATCTTGAACCCTGTCTTACGCATACATCAGCAGCGGAACCTACTCTTGCCCCTGTGGCTGTTGAACGGGCAATGACTACCCGTGCTGCAGCTTCGGTACGACATCGCCCTTTTCTTCCATAACCCTTTGAGTTTATGTTCTTACTCTTTACTTTTCTGTATGCTGTTCCTATATCCTGTTTTCAGTGTTTGACTGAGCAAATGTTATACTCAATTAGTAGAACTGTCGTCTGAGGTAGAGTTCTGAGCAAATGTTATACTCAATTAGTAGAACTGTTATCTGAGGTAGAGTTCTGAGCAAATGTTCTACTCTTTATGATTTTGCTTATTTCAATGAAAATCATATGTTTGTGGCTACTAATAAAAAGAACTAAAATATTAGTGACCAAGCACTTTTCTGTTATTTGGACCTGCTTACATTATGATGGCTTTTCTCTTTCAGAATGCATTGCGGCAACAGAGATTTTTACGTGAAGTTACAATACAGTACAACCTTTGCAATGAGCCCTGGTAGATTCTAGATCTTTTTGATAACTATTATATGCTGCAATTTTCCAGATCTTTATGGACCTGGAGATTTTTGTGTTATGGAAAGTAGAAGTTAATTTTGTCATCATGCAAAATGGTTTGGAAGCAAGTTGCTTTCTGTTTTATTAATTGTGATATCCATATCATGTGGTTATTAATGAAAATATCAACTGCATTGTGTGCAAATGTAAATGTTTGTCTATTGTGCCAGTAGTCGTTGACCTGTGGATCTTGCTTTTAATGCACCTAAGCTGCAATAAAGAGATGATGATGATCTATTTCAACTCTGATGTAACAAACTTTTCTTCACATGAAAATTTAGATCGTTTATCATATTGCTGTGTATAAAATAGGTCATTGGTATTTGTGTTTGGGTTTAATTCTTTTTTTTTTGATCAAGTGTGGAGGGAACAGAAAAGGAAAAGAAGGGCTTGAACATTTATATATAGAATAACTCTCAACTAAGATCTCATAGAGAGTTTATTTCATTTCCACCCAAACAAATTCAGTTATCTTTGCTATGCATCATTCGTTTCATCTTATTGTTTTGAAGTTGATAGCCTTCTAGGGAATTATTCTTCTTTTCTGTATGGGATTTTTCTGTTTTATGAAAACTATACGTGCCCTAACCCAAGATCTTGGTTTTATGTAGTTCTTCTAATATTTCATTTGATCAACTCTGAACTGTTTCCAACCAATAGACATGCTTATCTGAAGTTTAGAATGTTTCCATGACAGTTTACTGGAATTTAGAATGTTCCCATGACATAGTTCATTAAGTGTTTTATCCTCTTTGTTTGTATGAGGGCACTAACTTTCATTACCTTGCAAGGTGTTTGCACTTTTATAATTTTCTTGTTGCTGCTGTTGTCCTTTAACTCGTATTTCTTGACATTTCTGTCAGCAAAATGATTGATGTTTCAATTTTGATGCCTGCATAATGTATCAGGATAAAATACAGCATTAGTATTGTTTCTGACAAGGGTCTGAAAAAGCCTCTCTATACCTCTGCACGTTTGAAGAAGGGAGAAGTTCTATATTTAGAAACACATTCATGCAGGTACTCCCTCTCTCGTTTGCCTTTTTTATGTGCTTTCTAACTTGACACTGCACCTTGGTTTTGGAGGCACATTTTTTTTCTTCGTATTATTGTAATTTTGTATTGTATGATTTTCATTTCTTTCTATAACTTGCTGAAAGCTGCCACAAAATTTCTAGATGATGACTTCGGTAATTTCAGGCATTATTTGTTTGTTGTTTGCCCATGCATAGAAAAGAAAATTATATTGGTTTATACATGTCAATTTTAGTAAAAATTCATTTTTTTGTGCAAGTCTGAGCATTGAAATCATGTGGTGAATTCTTAGTGTTCTGATTTTGAATTTTTGATTTCCATGTGAAGGTACGAGCTCTGTTTTACAGGAGAGAAAATGGTGAAAGTGACACGGGCTTCTCAGGTGCATGAAGAGACAGATAAGTTCCATAATCACCACCCACATTCCTCAAACGGTGAGAAGCACGACTCTGATAATGTTCATATCGATGTATTCCGGTGGTCTCGCTGTAAGAAACCACTACCGCAGAAGGTCATGCAGTCAGTCGGGATCCCATTGCCCCTGGAACATGTTCAGGTACTTCATTTCAAATTCTTTCCTTGAAACTTGTCTTCGTACTTAGATGTTAAAGTTTGACATATTTTCATGGAAGAAACTCATATTGTCAGAAACTCAAGGCTGACTGCAACATCTGTGAATTTTTGAACAGGTATTGGAGGAGAATCTTGACTGGGAGGATGTGCAGTGGTCACAAACTGGTGTTTGGATTGCTGGAAAAGAATTCACACTTGCTAGGGTGCGCTTTCTATCTCCAAGTTAGCTATGGCTTCTTGCGTATCTACAAATAGTTGTGTAACAATGTGATGTATACAGGAATAATATTTGGTTTGTAATGGTTTTATTTCTTAAATGAATCAAAGAATTGAAGTTAATCACTTTTCTTTTTTGTTTATAAAAAAAACGATTATCCGTAACAGAGCAATTGAGCAACCAAAACAGAAGTACAGGAGCTTTGAATATTGGGAAATCTGGCATTTCTTCCATTCAATGCAAGCTAATGACTAAAGGAAAGCATCTTTCTGCAATTTCTTTTTAGCAAAATTAATATCAGTAGACCAGAATGATCGAACTTGTATACATGCTCTCCTGACTGCTTGGAACACCTTGCGTTAAGACATCACGATATTTAATATGAAATTCAACACAAGCTGATGAGCCCACTTCTTTGCCAAAAGCAGAGAGTAACTTCATAGTCAGGGTCAGTTAAGCCAACTAAATAGAACTCGTGCGCTGAGATAAAAAAAAAAAAAAAATACATAGGAAAACGAGAGATCACACAGAGACTACATCTTGATTAACACAAATTAAGCCCCATTTAATCAATTCTGTTAGATTAAATGATAACAATCCCGTAACGCAAGTCTACAGTATCAGTGCTTTAATTTTCCAATAATCTCAAAGTACGAAACCTTAACAAAATGTAGAAAGATTTAAAGATTTCAACAATTGTGTGTCTCCTTGTGTTTTATTTCTGTATAGTAAAATGGTGAATATGTAAATCCTCCTCCTGCATGTCAATCAATTAATTGCTGCTTTGCATTATCACACCAGCTGTTACTGACAGACTAAAAACAAGTTTTCAGTATTGATTGAATTAAAACAACAAAATGGAAAAAGATGGAAGACAGCTCGCTTACCTCTGGTAAAGTTGTAGCTTCCTAAGGCTTAAACTTTAAGGCATTGTAATGTGAACGCGTTGAATAGTTTGTGTGAATAAATAAAGCAAATGATTCCTTTCGATGGTGACATTGTTGGTTTCCAGGAGGCAGAGAGACTAAAAATAAAGCACAAGGGATTTGCATGTTAATCAATTTCTATTGACTTCTCCAAAGAAAAAAAAATAAAGTTGCTTCCAAATTGCAACGACTTTAAAAGCTAGTCTTCCCCCTTAGAGAGATCTCTTCTCAAGATCTGTGCTTCCTTTTCTGATTGAATTGAATCATCTCATATTGAGTTCAACACATCTTTCTTCCTTGCAAGGTAAATACTACTTTCTTTTCTTGCTTTTCTACCCCTAATTTTGTTTCAAATAAGATTGCCCATTTGGTTGTAGATTAATCAGTCAGGCAGAGCTTGATTATATATGTTGCTTAATCTATTTTAGAACTCAAAACTCATATTACAGCTTTGTTCTTACATGTTCCTATTGCCATCTTCTTCTACTACTTGTCTTAAGAACAGCTGCTCTCAAGGTTTTACTTTGTCTGTTGATTGCCTCTTGTCAGCTTGATAGGTGACTAGTTTGACTACTCTTTCTCATATTCTTGTGCTTACATTTTCAGATCAGATTTCCCAGAATTTCAACATTGGGGTGCGTCCGCACGTTAACTCACTCAACAATTAGCTTCAGATTCTTTTGAATCCAGGTAAAGTATTTATATATACTTCGTTTTGTTGCTGTCTTTGTTTTTGACATCTTACTATTGTTAATTTGAATCTTTTTTAAGTAAAACACAAGTTGTTGAAATCTTATTGAGAAACTTTGGAGTTTGATCTCTTTCACTTGATCTCTCTCAGTATACAACTGATCTCCTTATTTCTTAAACTTTACTTGCCTAAGCCTAATTAAGTTTCAACAAAAATAAAGAGAATTCACACCCGGTTAAAAACTTTAATTGACTTGTAACATGAAAAAATCTCTTATATATTTTTCAGAAAAGTTGAATTGACTTGTCATAAAGAGAACAATAAAACTATGAACAATCATAAAAGTTGTTGCCTGCTTCCTTATTGTCAAACAATTCAACTATTTTCCTTTTTGCATCTTATCAGAATGAACTAGCTTAATCGATAGTACCCTTCTCTAATCTCTTCTTCTTCTTCTGAATATATACTGCTTCAGCAAACCAGCACCTGAAGAACATCAATAGCTGAATCCAAGAATATTTTGTTTTCTTTTTCCCATGTCGAAGACTAGTCCAATAACTAAGCAGGCTAATCCAGAGACTGAGCTTGCAAGGGATCGTTGTTCCCCTGAAGATCTTCCGCATGATGCACTTCAGACTATACCGAGAACAGAGCCAGTGGTTCAAGTGTCGGAACAAATCAACGCAAGACTTGAAAATTTGTCTGTGGGTGCTGGAAGGACACAAGTGGAGGAGGAGGAGGAGGAGGAGGAGGATGTGGTGAATGATAGTGGAAGATTAGTGCAGCCTGATGCAGGAGGTAGCTCTTCTGGAGGCCTTAAACACAACCCAAGTGAGAGTAGAGGAGCTCCTTTACTTACTGGCTCTACAAAACTAGTGGGTCGAGTATTTGAAGAGAAAAGGAATGTGATATGGTCATGGTTGACGGATTATGAAGTCTCAACCATAGGCATTTACGGGATGGGGGGAGCTGGTAAAACTACACTGCTGTTACATATCTATAACGAGCTTCTACGAAGACCAGACATTTCTCATCATGTGTACTGGGTGACCCTGTCTCGAGATTTCAGCATTCATAATTTGCAGAATCTTATTGCTAAACGTCTAGATTTAGATCTTTCAAGCGAATATGATATTCTACCTAGAGCTGTGAAATTGTCAAAAGAACTAATGAAGAAACAAAAATGGATTCTCATTTTAGATGATTTGTGGAACTCTTTTGAGCTACACGAAGTGGGAATTCCTGTCCCATTGAAAGGATGCAAGTTGCTTATAACAACTCGATCAGAAGCGGTTTGTCGACAGATGAATAGCAGAAACAATGTCAAAGTGAATCCACTTGCTAATATAGAGGCTTGGACTTTGTTCATGGAGGAACTTGGACATGGCATAGCACTTTCTCCAGAAGTGGAACGCATTGCAGTTGACATTGCAAGGGAATGTGCCGGTTTGCCATTGGGAATTATTACAATGGCAAGAAGCTTAAGGGGAGTGGATGACCCAGATGAGTGGAGGCATACATTGGAGAAATTGAAAGGATCAAACTCTGGGGACATGGAAGATGAGGTCTTCCGGGTGTTAAGGATTAGTTATGATCGGTTAGATGATTTTG
This sequence comes from Salix koriyanagi, assembly GCA_029228605.1. Taxonomy (NCBI): domain Eukaryota; kingdom Viridiplantae; phylum Streptophyta; class Magnoliopsida; order Malpighiales; family Salicaceae; genus Salix; species Salix koriyanagi. Next base: position 11,407,798 of record CM055345.1, on the reverse strand, counting down.
CACTACAACAAAGTCTCTTATACTGTGCATTATTTCCTGAAGGTCATGAGATTGAAAGGGAGGAGTTGATAGATTATTTGATCCACGAGGGAATAATTGAAAAAATGGGGAGCAGGGAAGCAGCGTTTCATAAGGGTCACGCAATGCTTGATAGATTAGAAAATGTCGGGTTATTACAAAGAATTGATGGTGGTCGTGCTGTCAAGATGCATGACTTGGTTAGAGATATGGCCAATCTTACGCGCAAAGAGAACCCTTTTGTCATGGTAAATTTTACTTTCGATCCTTATTCTTATTCTTTTTTATATATTTTAACCTCTAATTGTTTTCGGCACGTATTTGTTTCGATTCTTCCAAATAAAAGTGCCCATTTGGTTACATTAAAAATCAATGATCAAGTAGTGGGATTTGCAAGTAGGATTCTTGATTTATCAGGTAGACCGGCCTTAATTATATATATATATGCACAGCTTAATCAATACCAGAACTCAACTCATATTATATTTTTGTTCTTACATGCTATCAACTTCAATTACTTATCATAAGAACAAGGAGAACAGCTTCAAAATTTTTATTTTAGATTGCTTGGCAGGCTTTCTTTTTTACTCAATATTATT